>CM073779.1:52841113-52869455 GCA_037158775.1 Hetaerina titia | reverse complement strand
ACCAACCGAGTCGGCCGAGAGTGAGGTCAATAGCCAATACGGGAAATTACCCATTTCAATCATAAAATTTAGAAGACAGTTGGTTACAACTACGTTTCCAATGCGCTTGAGTGGATCTATCCATCGTTATATAATCCTACGAACGCAAAAAAACATTCCCAATACTGATTTTTAACCCAGTGTATGTAATTCATAGATGTAATTTATTATCATAACCACGTTTAATGGGGTTAAACGTATTCCTTCGGTGTCGCAAATTAAAATTGTGCGAATTGTGATTTCCATGAGCATGAGAACTGCGTGTAACCATCGTGCCTCGAACTCTCGCTTACAATCTTTCAATAATTGCTGAACGATATCAGTTGGCTCTTGGGCACCGTTAATAAGCCAGCAGGGCTTCGCTTTGTTTCTTGCCTTTTCCTAACTCGGACTTTAAATTTTTCTACGATGAATCTCCCGTGATGAGAGTATTTTTCAACATGAAGTCTCAACTAATGTGGAATGAGAACTCTCCAAAATTTTAGGTTCGAATATTTCCTCGTTACCCGTCAAAGAGAGCCAATTTTTTATGCTTATTTGCTGATTCTTTTTACATTTAAATTATTTTTAATAAAACATAAAAGCGTTTCACTTGGCTTACTTGGGTTGGTTTGGCTATGCCCAAACTCTCAGAGGTGATTTCTCCTCATGGATGGGCGGCATTACTCCGATTTTTTTAGATATTTCTTGGGAGACAGCTCGTGAAAGCAAGCAGTAATAGTATTAATATCACCAGAAAAGCCCTCGTAGTTCATTTCACCTCTTTTATCGTGGTAGATGACTGTATCACCATCGATTGACAAAAATATTTTTGATTATTTTATTCGTGATGGATTAATGTAAATTAGGAATGAGTGGGGACCGCTCACGGTTGCTTTTAAAAATGGTTTTAATCTGGAATAAGGGTTAATATTTCGACAAATTCGGGGAAAATAACCGCACGCAAACGTTTTTGATTAGTGGAAAACGGATTTATGGTCCAGGAAGTCCAATATAGGTCAAATTTTAATAACCGAAAATTTTAAGCACATTACACGACATAAAATACCATTATACACCTCTGACTGTTAAGGATTTTGACCCCAACAGTCTACACACGAAATGGTACATATCACCTCCTCAAATCGTTCAACAACTCGTACATTAGCGGGAAAGGCACTCCTGTTCAGAGTTCGAAAAGTTTCAAAATTTGCAAATATGGAGTATGACCTCACTGTCCTCCTACATGGCCGCCAGTAAGGCAGAAGTCAGCGACTGCCTGTCAGCTTTCAATCCCACGTGAGAGCCTTGAAATCAGTATTCAACTTCCTCTGACTGGGGTTAACGCTAAGCCTCAAGAGTAAACCACTTCTTTGTTGGAACAAGATGTAGAAGCCACTTTGACAACTTTATCATCAAGCCTACAAGCTCGTATCTTACATAGCCAACTCGTTCCAAATGATTAAAATCCTTCCATCTCATCAGGGTACTCAATTAGTCAATTTCATGTTAATGGCACTATGTTTTGAATGGAACAGGTGCCGTTTTTCAGATTTTCGCCAAGTTGAAAGTCTTTTCACAATGTGCGTCTGACGATTTTTATATTATTTAAAACCAAAATTTAACTTCATCCTTCACCAAAATAATAATAATGTGTACTCATGTGAATTGGGATTATGTAATGGCATCATTTTTCAATTGTCACCACATGTCCAATCTAGGATAGGTGTAAGGTTTCGGAGTCGAAACTACGTCGGTGCTAACCATATCGGAAGATCAAACGCTTCAGCTAAGCTGAACAGGAAGGATTTTTTTAGTTTAGATAGGTATCAATTGACTTTTTATCATACAATTAGTTTTTCTCGGAACTTCAGTTGGTTTTATAATTTTTTAGGTTTTTTCAATGCAGTGAAATGATGACTCCCTTTGGCAAGGTTTGGCAAACGACCTATGATTACCCAGTTGCATGGATGTGCACGTATATTTTTACTGCGGGCATTACTATATGCAGACACTATTTGAACACAAAATTACGCTTGTGGTTAATGTTTATTATTGTTTAGATTTGAAACTTAATAAGAGCATAAAAGAGCCGTTGATGCAATCACAGTGGCATTCCGGGAAAATACGCTCGAATAGGATTAAACAGGATAAAAAGACGTTTTTTTGTCATGAAATGAACCACCAAACCAAGATATAGTTCGTACCTCTAGATTTGAAATAAATGTGTAGAATAAATTGATAGAATGAACTCATTACAAGAATTAAAAGAAACGATCCATCAGAAGAAGCCAAATTTATCTTGCCTGAGAAATCATCCGCCTATGTTTTCATCCTTTTCGCGAAGTAAAAATGTTTCCTTTAAAACCCTCCACCATACCTCTTTTTTTACTAATCACGTTGTAAAGTTAAGGTATCAAAATCTAATTCAGGTCTAATTTGCCTCTATTCACAGACAGCCAAAGAAAGATGAACGGAAGTACTAGACGTTGGCGCATTAGGCAGTAGCATAATAATGACGGGAAGGCGTTAATTCGAAAACCACTCTTTCCCCTGTATAAAATACATGTAACTTTTTTCCATTGGCTTTTTAGACAATATATTTGCGAAATCCCACGCTCAAGGAAATATTTTAGAAATTTAATTTAATGATTTTGAAACTTTCTCCAAAACTAGGTGGTGAGTCCATGAATATTACGTTGAACTATATAGCGTGCCTTTCAACTATCCTTGGTCATTGGTCCACTATCCTTGGTATTTGTTAGGTGAGGCGATCGACAGTAGAGATCATTTACGCCAGAAGGGATGGGTGATCTGATAGGGGTGGGTTGTTCAGGGAGTGGAGGAAGGGTGGAGACGAACCCGGCATCGGTATTAGCCTACTCTTAACGAAAGACATCAAGGGGTCGGCAGTTATAGTTGTATGTCCCAACCGACGGACTTCGTGCTCACTAGGAGGTGCTCTCCACATAGTACGGATCGAGATACCATTGACCATTCATCAATTAAACAATTTCGCTGGGCAGTAACTTAGTAAAAATATCGTTATAATTATTGCAATACTCTCAGTAATCTCTGTAAAGTTTAGAAAAGTTTGCCATAAAAAAATGCCGTATATCGATTGGTAGTCCGAGTGAACTTATCGGTTGAGAAAATTAATCACCCTTCTTCGCCTATCTGTATTGCATTTTAATAAATTTACTACAAAAATACACCAAAATATGATAAATAAACAAATACTGTTTAGTAGAACTTGACTTCCATCTGCCTACACATCTCGCATCCGCTTGTGTTATTAGTGCTACAAATTTATATGAGAAAGAACTTATGAACTTCCGCGCATGCTTAAACCCTTAGTGGATTTTTTGAAAACGTAATTCTACTCTTTTTAAAATTATTTTAGACAAATAATTAGGTGTTAACCTGATTTTTTTGGAAATTACAACACGTAAACCTACCATCTAGAGTAAAAATTCGCCCCTGGAACTATCACTCTCCGGAATATGATTCTTTAAGCATCGACAATGGTATTAATATTCATTTTCACTGGCAAAAACCAATTTTAAAAGGCATAAAGACCTTAAGATAAGTAATTTTTTTAAAATAAAATTTACAACATACCTCTAGAGCATTTTATCATATTTTGTTTGATGCTAAGACACTTAAAGAATGAGTCCCTTTCATTAGTAAGTTCGTTAACAGGTCTTGATACACTCTTGAAGAAATTATTGTACCTGACATTTCCGTAATTGATGTAACGTATAATAGATAATTTTGGACAGGTAGATTAATTAATATAATAACAGATAATTTGGATAGCTTAGAATGGACTTATCTCAAAAGTTTATTTCCGTGACTCAAAATACCACCCCTGCAGTGCTCACAACTAAGCTTACCTGTATGCTCAATTTGTCTACGCATACAGTTGTTATACTATATTTGCTATTGGGAATTCAATCACAGATTGAAAATTAACCAACTGAGCGTAGCTAGGTGGTATTCTCAAAGAAACGAAAAACAGTTTTGTACGACTGACTAACAGAAATTCCTTTGGAAATTAATTTTTGCGCCATTTTAACATGGAGGTGAAGGTCCCACGTGAGGAAAGAGGTGGACAGATTGATAGCAATTAATTGGAATGAAATCCAATTCCTAAGTTAAATGGAAAAATTATTTTTTCGTTTGAAGAAAGCAGACAGATTCGTTCATAAATACCATTTTTGCAATGAAAGCGCCTTAAGGTTTAATAGACTATTGTTTTTACCCATGAAATTACTCCCAGTAGATACTAGCATTAAAATGAAAGGGCAAATTACAGTGAATGTATACAGAATGAGGCATGGTAGTCTAGTGGGTTGAACGATTTACTACAGCCCAGATACTGCCACTACCGGAAGTAGTGGCAGTAATTTAATATTTTGTTGCCTCGACGACTGAGGTTATTTGCAACTTACTGGGTCCACGCTAAGAAAAGAAAGGAAATTAAAAGGGTAGAATATGCGCATTCCTTTGATGATGTATCATGTACGTTAATATTCTACCACTAAATCTAAGGTTAAACACATAACGAGTCGGAATATGTCGGCTTCCTTTAAAAACAAAATTACCCTGCACACGGCTTCAGATTTATCACAAAGGATAATGTTAAGGCCTTCCCTAATATTTAGAGATTGGCGCACTGTCTCATATTTTTACATTAGATCAGAATCTGGTGAACCATCAAAAGAGAATGGCAGATCTCGCACCACGGTGTCACTTACAAGTTCCGTGAAGGTATAAGCGTGCGATAGGGCGCAGTGCCCTATCCTCAAGTGCGTGACGATGGTCTCCGCGGATATCACACGCCAAATACGAGGTATTAGGTGAGTCGTGACTTCATCTATCAAAACAACCTTCGGGTTAATTACTGTGGCTGCGATGGACAGCTAAAGTACATGCCATTACAATTATATATCTCATTATCAAGTGCATTTCCTCGTGCATTTTCACACAATCAAGGCTCTGGAAAATGTTCACAAGAAACAGGACTGATTTTATAAGTTGTCATACATTGGAGAAATAAAGAGTAGTTGGCAGACCGTAGAGTAACTCATTCGATACGAGAAAAATAGAGCAAGAAATACCCCTATGAATGATAGGAAAATAGCGTAGCGTCCAAGAATTTCAGGCATGAAATAATTAGTGTAGTGCGTTAGAACACGAGGAAGAACACACTCGAAAATGGGAAAGAGACACTCGAAAGCAGTGGATTTCATGTCGCTCGCCGTTTTAGCCTGCTTGCATTTAAATCGATCTAAATCTAAATCTGTTGAAGCAATATTTATCTAAATATACCGTCGAAACCAAAATTAAATGTTTAATTGTCTCATTCAAGGTGGCGTAAAGGCAAAGGGAAGTCCTCGATATGGGCACGTTGCAAACTGAGCCACCATAATACAAAGGCATATTATTTGATAAAGGCGCTCCATAAATATTTTTATGAAGTTACCAAGTTTTTAGCGGCAATCCAAACCCCACAACTGGAAGAGACGCCTCTCTCATTTTCACGCCAGAAAGATGTGTCAACACCAAAGGAATCACGCTTCATTTCGCCATCTTTGCATTTCTAACCTTAGTTCCCCGTCCACCTCCGAGACTGGCTCATACTACGCTATAAAAGATGAACCTCTTCATTAATATTTGTGGAAATGAAAGAATAATACACAACAGATAAAGGCTACTGTGTTTCGAAACTCTCCAATTCCTAATTTCAGGCCGGAATGTTTCGCAAGGTAGATGGGATTCTTAAAGGCCGGCGGAAACCCTATGAAAACTGGTGACGACGACGTATCAGGGACACGTCATGCGTATGGAACACGTGTTAACTCGGTTGCATGCTCAAAGGATACGTTTTTAAACATATTATTCCGTTTTATTTTTCAGGAGTAGGTCGAAATGGCCAGCTAATTGTGCAAATTTCTCCTTGTTCAGAGTGAGATACCTACCATTGAAAACTAATGGAAAATTTTAATGAGGTGCCCTTGAATTCTGCGTCACGAATTTGACCCAGCTCACTGGTTTTCAAGGAATGCTATGGAAAATTCAGTCTAGATCTTATTACTGCGAAGAAGTTATTAATGGAAAAAAGTACGAGATGATCAGACACATACAACTCAAAGATACAGAGAACTCAACTGCTGAGTCAAATCTAAGCTGGCCTGCAGGAAAATTTCAAAATCCAGGACTCTACCCTCTCTGACTGGTCACCCATCCACCCTCCAACGGTTGCCTCACGTAACCTTACCTGCTCGAAATGCATTCATTTTTGCACATTGCGTAGGCAGACACCTTGCTCTCCTCAGGGTTTACGAATATTTTCTCTTGTCATCATTTATGTTCAATTAAGCTTAGTCATATTCAACAGTAATATCTTGGTACAAGGCTATCTAGCTCATCTTTAACAACTAGTACAACTTCTATCGTCATTTCCTTTCGGCCGTCGTTTTGATTTTCCTTCTGTTTTCACTGCACACAGAATCATTGCTTAAAAAGTATTTGCAGTTTCCATCCGACTTCGGATCGTGTAACGTTCGAGAAGTGAGTAATAATATATGTATATTCATATATATACCGGTAGATTACCTTATAATATAATATAATATTATATTTTATATATATATATATATATACTGTGAGGTAATCTACGGGTTAAGGTAGGTTTTTAGATGGACACAACTACCAAATAAATATTTTGTGACTCCTAACAAAAGGCAATCCAGCAACCTACTCTACATCAGGTCCCTCTCTTCATCTCTGTGTACTTCCTTCCTATCTTCATCCCGTCCAACATCCCTATCCTGTTCCTGCCCTTTCCTCGTTTGCCTAACGTTCTCCCCTCTATTACAGTCTTCAACATACCACTGCCGATCAACACGTCTTTCATCCATTTTTTCTGCCTCCTTAGGATTTCTACCAACAAACCCCTCTCCTCGCCCACCATCTCTAGTACTTCCTCATTTGTTTCTCATATATATATATATAGCAATATAATATTTGAACGGCACTCTAGAACACAAAAATAAAATAAGTAACACGTAAAAGACACATTTCAGAAACTTGAACCTTTGGACCTCTTCTGAAGCCTTCTTTAGCTCAGACTCTAAAATAACTCTTAACAGAACTGACCGAAAGAAGGTCTAAGGGAAGGCCGAAAGATTTAAAATTCTGAAATGTCTTTTTACACGTTATTTCTTTTCTTTTGTTTTCTATTTTGCCACCCAAATGCTATATATATTTAAAATTACCCAGAGATTCTCGTATTGCACTGAGCGATTGGCTCCAAGTATTAAGGGAGAGGGCCAAAATTATTTGTGCATTTAATTATGACCGTATCATAAAGTGCACCACTTTTCTGCCACTCATTACGGGGGCCGTCGGGAATTAGCGCTCCCTGTGGGCAGCAACAGCTACAGTCAAGGTCATTATGAATCGCCCTTTCACTTCCCATTCGCCCCCTCGTCCACATCGAGATATTCAAAAGCGGTCAATGCAAATCTCCGACGGCCGTGGTCCCATTCATGACCATCCTTAGGAAGGTGCACCCATACTTCAGGTTTAAGAAATTCATAACATCGCGTCACCGCCTTGGCAAACAAAATTTTTCTCCGATGGAAAATATGCAACGAAAGACAGGTCCAATGCATATGGAGATCACTGGCCAGACGCTTAGGCCTTTCATGCGTGAAAAGAAATTTTCGTAAGAATTAAGGCGGTGGGGAAGATGAGACTGTCGAGAAGCGAGCGAAAAGGAACGTGGGTCACAGCTGACCCATTAGGGCACGGTTGAAACTTAAGAAAAAAAAAGTCGATGGACAGATAAAACCAATGGCCACAAGGACTGCAAATGCATTCAATCAGAGCACACTGGCACACATTCAAGCAGACCACGGTGGTATTTCCTTCCAACTTACATTAAGAAACTGCAATGTACAATTCAAACCGCTGTTTTCCCATCAATTCAATACGCATCCAGATTATTATTTAGATTTGCAATTACATACAAACGAAAGAAGTTTTGGGTTCAGTCAAATTTTAAGACTCGATAAAAATATAACCTAATACTAAACCATATCGGTGGCCATCGATAGAGATTCACGAGGAAAAATCCAAATATAATATTTACAGCTAGCGCTTTAAGATCATTTATGTGAAAGCCTTTTTAAGAAAATTTAAAAGATGGAAAAATGTTTCTACCAAGTAGCCGCTCATGACTTTTCTGAAAATCTCAAATAATATATTTCTGATACTTGTTGAATTTACACTCAAACCGAAAATATATCTAGCATAAAGTAACACAGGGCATGAGTAATTGAAATTTAAAAAACATTTAGTGGATAATTTAAATGAGGCATTGAATGCTCTTTTAAAAATTACTGGAATAATAGGGGTGCGTACACTTGAAAAATTCTCGGGGTTTCAGAAAGATATCTGATAGAATGAATATTAACGGCTGGGTACTAATTTAGGAACACAATTATTGATTCGCAGAGTTTTCCGGGAGCGAATGATGATTCAAATCATAATTTAGTGCTACTGAAGTGCAACGCCAGATTCAAAAGTATAAAACAGAGGAAATAGTTTCTGCAAGGGATTATAGAGACATTAACCCAAATAAAAAGAAATAAATGCCATGAGCCATTGGAGAAAATGATGAATGAATAAGGAAAGAGATCTGGGCACAAATGAAGAAAAATGGAAAATATCTAAAAAGGGATATCAAAAGCCTCGAACGAAACTATAAGAAAAGAAAATATGAAAAGGACGAGGAAAACATGATTTTCAGACGAGGGAATTAGAAAGATAAACGAGAAGGAAATGGAATAACGTAAACACAGAATTAGATATTGTGGGCAGATTATATTAGAGTACAAAGAGTCACAATTTGAACAAAGAAAATACAAGAATACAACGAAGAACAATAAACTGAGGAGAGAAACAAATAGCAAGAAGCGTGATGCAAAATTCAGTGCAAAAAGTTAACCGGAGAGAGGTGAAATTGGTGCCCTATACAGGAAGGTGAAAGCACTGTCAGGATCTAAGAAGGGAAATACGTATAAACAATCAAATTTTAGTCAGGAAAATGTTATAATTGAATAAGAAAAAATTCAGGAAGGGCATAACCTATAATTACTCTATGTATTGCTTCCATTTGATGCAAAATACAGAGTAACTATACTTGTAGGTTAAAGCCATAATGCCAGCAAGCTTAGACTTAGAAAACGAACATGACGTCTATCTTAGCTTAGGTCAAGGTTTACTCGATGGCGAAATAAAAGGGCATTAAGGGAACTAATATCAAATAGTGCCTTTGGGTAGACAACATTCCCGCGGAACTACTTATGAGGTTTGGGCTAACGTGGGAGAAAGAGTTTCTATGGACTAATTCGTAGCATTTATGAGAGAGATATTTGGCCGGAATACTTCGTCAGATCAGTGTTAGCTCCTATTCCAAAAATGGTGAAGGCTACTTCATGTGAGGACCACAGGACAATAAGTTTGATTTCTCACGCTGCTAAAGTGGTTCTCAGGATGATCAACAAGAGGATGGAGAGCAGAGAAAATGATTACTTAGGGGATCCTCAATTTGTGTACAGGAAGGGGAGATTGACATGCGTCATTTAACTGTATTAATGAGGTCACAAATAGAGATTAGCATGGAATATAATCAGGATATATTTGCCTGTTTCGCAGATTTAGAATAGGCGTTTGGTAGAGGGAATTGTGAAAAACAAATGAACGACTGTCCAGGTGCGAGTGGGGAATGAAGAGTCCGGATGGGTAGTAATAGAATAAGGAGTAACACAGGGTTGTCCATTACCACCTGCACTTTTCAACGCAAATATGGAGGGAATAGTTCTTGAGGCGTGGAAAAACCTGGACTTGGGAATGAAAGTCGGTAGATAATCATAAAAACAGGCTAAGAGATGATCAAACTCTGACTAGTCAGTTATCCCATGGGTTACAATATTTGCTGAGTGCATTAGTAGTTCAATGTGGCAGGTACCGCGTGAGAATTAATGTAAACAAAACCAACGAATTTAGGTTTTCGAGAGAGAAGAATGCTAAGTAAACCGTTAAAATAGGAGGTAATTATGAAGATCGGGTGGACACCTACCTATCTTGAGTATTGGACCGAAATGGTCAAAGTAGTAAGGGGATATAAGAATTGCGTCTGGCGAAAAAGCTTTCACGAGGCGGGAATTGATGGCAGTGAAGAAGTTAAGAAGAGTGAAATACTAGTGACAAAATGTATGTACTGTTGTTTTGTACGTCGCAGGAATATGATCGTTGAAGCAAGATGATAGTCATAGATTGGATTTTTTTTAATATGGGCGTGGAAAAGGATGGAAAAGGTTAAATGGATGGAGAGGAAACCAAACGAAAGAATTTGGGCAAGGAGGGAGTGGAGGGGATTGCCATTAGAAATCCAAAGGAGCCAGAAAAGTTGGATGGAAGTTCGTGATAGAAGTAAGAACACTTAGGGAGGCGAGGAAGGGTAAAAATTGGATCGGCATGTCGAATAGGATGAAGTGAGGATGCTTGCGGAATTGAAGGAGGCTTCTTGTATTGTCAAATATCAGGTTGTTTTTTGTTATGAGAGGCAAGTAAGTGCATCGTTGTGCCAATATTTAGGTTACGCCCATCCAAAATCCGCTTTTACCGTAATAATAGTTTTTAGCCACCCACAGCTGACGTCTTTTTTGACATTATGGATAGACAGGAAATCCTGTAGGCATCGGCATTAGCATACGAAAGGCGCCAAGGTGTCGGCCAACGGGCAAGGGGGCTTAACGTCTCATCCAACGGACGGCGTACTCCCTCAAACTGCTCTCCACAAATTACCTCAAGTTGGACTCGGAATAACTGTGAAAAATATATGCCGCCTCCAGGATTCTAACCCGGACCCTCTGGGTGAAAATTCAGTACGTTATTCACCGCATAATCCCAATCCTCGGCTTTATCCGGTAGAAATGATAATAATAATGTTAGAACCCCTGCACTATACAAATAAAAAAACGAGCACTTACGTGAAAAAGGTAAATGTAGGACAAACATTTTATATGAAATGACTAAACGGCGTCCTTAAGGATGATCTTCATAGTCCAACAAGCCATGAAAAGGGCGCGTTGAATGAGAAGGAAAAAATAAATGAGAGGAGGAAGACTGCAAACGTAAGTCAAAGAATTTAAACACAAGTTAACATGCCGTAATGTGTTCTGTTATTTTAAAGTAAGCCAACAGTAATTACTGGTTTCTTAAGGCGTATTAATCGAGTACTATCTCTCAGATTCAGGCAACTTGAAGAAAATCCACCATTTTCTGGAGCAGCCAATATGGCGGGCCTTTCGGACGAGACACGGTCAAATTAACGTGCATTAAATTTTGAAAAGATATCAATATAATTTAAACATTTACTAAGACAAACTATGAGGGTGAAGGTACGCGTACCAAATTCATTCTGTCAATAATGAATATGAGAACGGGCTCAATACTAGTAGAACGTTATTTCTAACAATGTTGATAGAGGCTTTTATTCGAAGTGAATAATTGGGACTGGAATAATTCATTGCGTGACGTCAAAAGCAAACCATAAAATTTTGCCTTTTTCCACAAAGTTCTATTTTAAATTACATTTTCCATTTATTATGGTCCAAATAACTAGAAATCGTTGCTTTTAAAACCGATTGTAATGCATTTATTTTCCTTTATGATCACCTTTAACAAAGCCGGTTATGACTTTAGATATGAATAGCTCTTTCCTTGAAGGGCTCTCCGATGGGCCCTAAAATCGCCGCGTATTATGCGTGTGACCTCTTCCTTCCAAAATAATTTTTTTTTTATCATGAGCACACTTTCGGAGATTATGCGGGCTCACCATGTAACCTTGGGTTCCACCAGGCAGGTGAGCTTATTAGGAGAGTAAAGGAGAGTGAATATTTACATTTGCTGGGCTAAATTTAATATAAATGAGAAATTTTGGAAAGAATTCATTAAGGATAACTATTGATGACAACCCGCTAATACTTACCAAATACTATTCGTAGAGGAATGTAAATGTGACGGAGCTACATTTATAAACTTGGATAGGAATCCCTACTTTTAAGAGGAGAACCGAGAGAAACCCGAAAGAGTAATTGTCTCCCAATCTCTTAGGGGCCTTCGGCTCCAAAATTGCATAAGAACATCTACCTTAGGAAACCCCCTCTCAATAAATTTCTCGAAATAAGAGTCGACCATTAATGAGGCACTAAATCTTTGAGAAAAGTAGCAAAAACTCCATTGATTCTATCACTAGGAAAGATAATTATGACAAAGAACTCATTTAGCGTACTCGTCCTTCCACAAAGAAAGAATTCTTTGATAAATGACGCGAATTTTGGGGCATAACATTCAACCGTGTACCCCCGTTTTTCATCATATGCATAATATGGGCTTTTAGTCAACATCACGGCGGTCTGACAGCTGAATCACCCAACAATACAATACAAAGACTTCGTCGTATGACTTCTCTAATTTCTAAAAATTACGCAATCATATGCGTTTTGTTCTTTCAGCCAGTTCCAAAACGAAGAAGAGATGGTACGCAGGGTGTGGCGGACGTCCCCTCCAATTCCCATCACTCCTCTCTTTTCCTCCCACTCCTCCTCCCCGCACATTCACTCAGAACCCTTTCCACGGCGACCCCTGTACAGTGTTTTCTTATCTCCGTTTCTGGGTGGAAAACTTTTCTGTGCCAGTCACGCCCCTAGTAACTAGTAGTATCATATCGTTATTTCGTGCCGCAGTTACAAACTTACCGCACTGGTAGAAATTAGGGTACCATAAATTCGTACCTCCATTCCGTAACCGTATTTTTAAGGGAAAAACCTTCAGAGTGAAACCTGTTAGGCACACCCCTGAGTCCTAGGCTATTACACGTCTCGAAATGATCATTATATGGCCCATGCAAGCCGAACGTTGAATGCCTTTGTTGGAAGTGCTGTAATTTTAAGGTTTGAAAAATCCCCTGCATTCTTTTCCGTTGCCCAGAGACCATGCCACTCCAGTCGAGGAAAAGGGAAAGCCATAGGACGACCCTCCTCTGCCCTTTTAACATTTTGAAGCTGAAAGAGAGACCCGGAGAGAACTTGGACTGCCTATGCATGTCCAAAATCGCCATTTTTCACAGAGACGGTATGAAATGTTTCGAAAGAGGCACACTGAAATAATAGATTATAATTTTTTCCGAACTCGTAGAAAATATTTTGTGATAAAATTTTAACCTGAGCTCTTTAGTATTTCACCATTGTTTAGAATCGAACCATATCACGTATTCGTAACTTAAAAGTAAGCTCACCGTCCATTGTTTAAAAACATACACAACGTAGCCAACTGTGATTGCGCATTACACTTAAACACGTTTAATTAATACACTGATCAAACAAAATATCAAAGAAGAACGAAAATACTTGATTTCAGGGAACGTATTTTAACACTCCATTCCCATTTCTCACATATTACACCAAGCCACCAATGTTTCCCTAGACCGAAACTTCGGTGTGAGCTAGTTTCTTCAGCATGCTGTACTTGTAAAGTGCTTGGATCGATATTTTAATGTGCACGGATTTCTTCGAAATTTGTTAAATATTTGCACAAACGTCCTCTGGAGAGATATAATGGGATAAATTGCTAAGCTATGGTTTGTAGTGATATCTCATATTTTCAATTAAATGAAAGTTCTCTTGAGTTTGATGTGATAACACTATTTAAAAACAATTCATTGCAACTAGAATACTCCTAAAATTTAATATTTACGTACCATTACCGAAAAAGGACTTTGCTGATAATTTCGAAAAAAGGAAGAGACTCTGGCATAAGTTTGTGAGGCGACTGAAAGCCTCACAAACTTACGCCATTGTTCTAGGTAGGCTATTTTTCTCAAAATACTTCAAGGCTGCATGGTTTCCGAACAGACCTCGCATATGCGTGTGTATATATAAATTTATTTATATATATATATATATTATATATATATATATACTATATATATATATTATACACATATATTTGATTTCGCGGGTCGCGGTGGTCTAGCGGGTAGAGCGTTGTACTGCTGACTGGAGGGTCCCGGGTTCGATTCCCGGGCAAGGCACTTTGGGCACCTGCAGCTCCACCCAAGCTAGTTGATTTTTCGGGTACCAGATCTTCCTGGGAAACCATAACCGGCACAGGGAAAGGAACTGGCCCCCCTACCCTGATGTGTGAATATTCACACGCCGTATAGGGCTTGGTACATGGGTGAGCTCTACCATCACCTACTAAAACCGACCTTCGGGTTGATTACTGTGTTTATATTTGATTTCTTCGACGTAATACAGTTGTGTTAAATAAAAAACTTAGCAACCCACAACGTAACTAGTCCTAACTTCTGAAGAAGACGGAGTTCGAGTGTTCCTTTTATGTGTTCTCATGTTGTGTGTTACTGTCTAAGTTATATTATATATGTACATATATATATATATATATATATATATAACTTTGATAGCAACACACAATATAAGAACACAAAACAGGACCACTCACGTTATTTCACCGGAATTGAGCTCGGTCTTCATCAGAAGATTAGCTAGGACTGCTGATGAAGACGGAGCTCAATTCCATCGAAATTTCGAAATTATCAAGAGTGTTGAGTGTTCCTGTTTTGTGTTCAGAAATAATGTGTTGCTGTCAAAGTTTTTTATTTAACACTTCCGTGTTACTTCGAAAAAACCATCGATATATATTATATATATATATATATATATATATAACTTTTGTACGGCACATATATATATATACATATATTGAATATGTATACATATATATATATATATATATGTATGTATGTATACATATATATATATATATATATATATATATATATATATATATATACATATTCAAACTCGAAAATCCCGCCATACGGCGAACAAATATTATTTTTTCGCACATAGAAATAAACATATAAGGAAAGAGGATAGGAAAACACATAAAAGACCAACACAGGAAAGGTGGGGAAGGCGGTGTTTGAGCAGATCACAAATGTAAAGGAAATATTTTTACATTTGTGATCTGCTCAAACACCGCCTTCCCCACCTTTCCTGTGTTGGTCTTTTATGTGTTTTCCTACCCCCTTTCCTTATATGTGTATTTCTATGTGCGAAAAAATAATATATATATATATATATATTTATGTATACTATATACGTAATAAATAAATATATATATATATATATATATATATATGTAAGTATATACATATATTTATTTCTTTAATATGTTCGAAAAAGAATGCTCTTCAGCGACGACACAAGTACATAAAAACTTTGATTAAATTAATTAAACAATGAAACACAGAGAAAGAACACTCACATATTTAGTTTTGACGTTTTGAAGGCACGCCCGTCCTCATCGGAACCCATTCCACCAGATTCTGATGATGATCACGACCCACCTAAATCTTTGTATAAATCTGTTTAAATGAATTCGTGCTTGATATTTTTTTTTCAAATTAGACGCAAGTTCAACAGTCAATCAAAATCGACATGCATTTTGATTGAAGCAGAAAGTCCGACTGCAGTATATACCTACATCTCCTTCCCATAATTTACCATGCCTGTTCCACTAATTCTTACATTTTAACAACGGTCGAGTTTAAATCAGATTTAATCATTTGCTCGGCTGAAATGACAAATCCCGTCGAGTCAATTGCACCCCATTCCCACGATCAACCGCTCTGACCACCACTGAGGATGCGAACGCCACAGAACGCCTTGCGTCGGCGCAAGCGCCCCACACTCTCCGAAAGGGCCTTAGAGGCACGCGACTATAGGCTGCCGCCAGGTGGGGACCCCGCCGCCGCCAATTAATGTACTCCACGCCACACACACACGCTCGCTCTCTCTTTCTCTTTTGCTCACTCTCCCTCTCATTCTCTCTCACACACACCTACTCAAACGCACGCACATCACCCCGGCATTCTGTCACGTCAACTGTCAGTGGCGCTGGCGGTCGAATCCTTCATTGTATCGCGGCCGTCGCCGCAACCAATCCGCGTTCCGGAGTCCCACTCATCCGTCAGGTGTAACGTCACACCAGGTATTCTCGTTGTCCCCCCCCCGCTGACCTGCTTATTCGACAAATTGACGAATTTCACTTTCCGATTTTCTCATTTAACATCACTGGCGTGGGAACACCCCGCAGGCGCGCATGACGGGGAATTTAATTGCACAATTAAGAAACAGGCATCCATTTCTTTTTTCAAGGAAACATTCCATGAAGGAAGTAAAGATGTACCTCGAGGTTATAACATCGTGATCGTGAAGAGCGGTGGTCTTTCCGTGAATTTGCTTTTCTGTCGCCGTTTCTGGAAGCAAAAGTGGGGAACGCCCGTAACCACCGCTGCGATAGGCTGCTTCTGCCGCCCGCAGGCCATATCCCGTCACTCGGAAGTTGTTTTGACAATGACGAAATATTGATCGATAACTGTTCCTCGGCGGGGCTGAGGGGAATGGGGGTATAACCCACCTGGAAGACGCCCGGCTTCGGAGGCGCCTTAAACACCGATGACGTCGAGAGGGTTTACGCCGAGTGATTGGCGGCAAATTAGTGGCACGATGCTCACTTTTCCTTCTCACGAAGGCTCCGCTCAATATGCTCAGGCAATGGGCAAGGTGTCTTCCACAAATGACGTCACGATGATTTATTTTACTCCCATCCCCTAATATGGCGTCACGGAGCTCCACACACCCCCCTCTTTATAATTCCCTAGCCCTCGTCCGCGGTGATAGTCCCACTGGCGACGCTCGCGGCCATCATGGCGCCCGCTGATCATTTGCGATTCCACTTACTGAGGTGTTAGTTAGGCATGTTAGAGGATGGATGATGGCTGATGGAAAAATCCGAAGAAGGAAGGAAAAGCGGACGGAGAATAAAATGAAAGAAGACGTTGGGGCGTTCACTCTGATAGAATGGAAAATGGTGCGTAAGCGAAGTAGAGAAAGGAAAAGTATGGGCATTCGGGCATGAACACAGCAGCAAGTAATAATAGCATTAATAAATAAAATTTAATGTTCTGGGACAATTTAGTACCCTTAGAACAAATTAGCATTATACCAATGAGGTTATAATAAAGGAGTCAGTTTAGGTGAGCATAGTAATAATACGTGAAGTTAAATAATATGTTCAGATACGTGTATTTAAAGAACGATTCATTAAAAAGAAAATGGATGGATAGAAGGTGCTTTGAAGATTTGGGATTTTCAGGAGACTTTGGTATAAATTAATAGTTTTCAGGGTTCATCCCTAAACTTACATGTACCGGTAGACAGCCGCCAATAAAAATATCGCAGAAAGCTATTGAAGCAATGTAAAAATTTTCGAAGGATAAAATTTGCAAACTATGGAGTGAGTTCAACACAGATGAAACGGCTAATCTTTAGCCGCAAAACCTGCTTCTTAGGTTTAACTGAATAAACTTATTGCATCCACGCCCTATGGGATATATACTCAAGTGTTGTATTTGACATTGTTTCAGAGCAACCATATAAAGTTGAGAACGTACATTAGAGTTAAAGCCTTCGATTAACGATGATGGCTGGCATCCATTTCGTATCGTATATAGCCTTAGTGTAAGTCAATATTTTGTAGACATATGAAAAGGTTTTAGTATACGATGTGCATCGGAATTGGCATTAAATTTACATTGGCTTCTCTTGTTTTAAAATGTCTCATACTTATGATAAAAGAGACATAAATTTCGTATAGCAGTCATATTTGTTTTTGTTGAACGTGTTTAATGTGTCTCTTTGATCAATGCATGCATCGCGGAGGGTAATTATTTTTTAAATTTTCTTTACAATTTGCTTTCCTCTTTACATGCTCTCCAACAAATTCACTATTCAAACTAAAAAACAAGTTAATATTCAGAAATTATTGCAATTTATCCGGGTGAATTACTGCATATGATTTACGGTAATTTAACCATATCTAGTTTTCTGAAAAAATGGAAGACGTTATGCATTAATGTGAGGCTTTCTAGGATGAAATTCGCCTTATGCATCAAAAATAATATGAACACGATAAACTATATCTAAAAACCAACCAGTGGAAACCTAACTGAAATAATGTGACTGCATGGAACTATCCCCAAGTTCAAATCTCTTATGGAAATATATTACTCCCCCTGATAGTGGACACATTGTTGACCGAAATATAAATAATGGAGTTTATCTTCGATAAAACTAATTGGCTCCAGAAATTCGTGAGCCACCCCCCCCCTCATGTTACTTAACAACAACATATAAAGCGTTAACATTCCGCTTTCCAAAAGCTAACATTTCTCAATTTTTCTCTGCGTCTCTTTGTCTATGTAACTAAAGCCGTTGCAAGGAGAGGAAAAAGTAGGATCAAGAATTTATGGGTTACAAGTAATAACTCTATTTACTATTAATTAATTATTATCTCTATTTTTACTATTCAGAGAAAAAAATGAAACACGTTAAGCTCCATCAAAGAGCTCAACTTTCTATGCCGTTGTAAGTCTGCTGCAGGGAATATCGATTTTACGGCGAAACGTAAAATTTTTCCATATTCACTCCTGTAACTAGACGACCAGATTTGCCGTAAAGAGTTCATCATTGGCTAAATGCTTAGGTGAAGAGGAAAAACTTAAGTCCTTCCGCACAAAATAATTGATTACTCAGGTCAGGTTTAAAAGAAAGGCGACATCAGACATCATCATGCCTGAATAAAATTCCATCGAGTCACGCTTGAAACTTTTCTTTTACCGCATTGACTTATTGTGACGGCGTGAGAGCAACTTACAAAGGAGAAAGGCTTATGAAATTCGCGAAACATTCCAAGAGTTCGCATTCTTCTACGCGAGAGAACTTTTCCATCAACTTAGAGCTCGATGCACATGACACGCTGAAGTCGATGCCCTCCATTTGCGCGCTAGCTATGTGCTCAACGACTGCAAAGAAATAAGAGTCACACGGAACTCAGGTCATCATTTCCCGTAAAAAAAAAGAAAATTAATATTACCACGAGAAATACTTAAAGTATTTGCCCTTTAAAGACGACAACCATGTAATTTTACACCAAAACGTTTATTGAATTCTTGCAGCGTATTTTCGGCGTCATTGAATATGCCGATATGGTCATTTCGTCAGGAAAAATCGAAAGAGTAGAAATATTCCCGGAACCGAATCATCGGGTCACGAGAGTGAAGAACGAATCGATGTCCACTTGCTCCTGAAGTACGAATGACGATAAAAATCGGGTCAACAAAAATCCGGCAATGCTCATCATTGACAATTTGCAGCCATCTACCTCACCTCATACTCTATGCCACGAAATATTATTACGAGAGACATAAATATGGACCTAGCCCGCATTCACTTATTTTCCAACATATTCAAGGCGTCACGGGCCGGACTCAAGTGAAAGGCCGGACTCAACGACAGAAACAAAAAAGCTCGCCGTGCTTCAGGCCGATACTTTGTGCAAATTTATCCCGATCGCAACACAATCCTGCTGCCTGCGCCAGAGCCTTCCGAAGGCTCCTTCGACCGAGAGCAGGGGTGCGCTTGCCCAGTGACGGGGATAGGAACAATGCCATCCAGGAATTTGCCGCGGCGTCCCTCGCAAAGGCACACGCAGGCCCGACTGTCTTGAGCGCTGCCCCCAAAGCCATAAGCAGAAGCGCCCACGGAAGAACAAATGGCAAGAAACAAAAGCGCGGACGAGCAATTGCTAGCGTATTTGTATTGCGAACGGGTGATTCCACACTTCACCCACGCCCTACCCCCCCACCCCCACCCCCTGCCTCCCCCTCCCCACGCACAACTCCACTCCCTTCCCCACCTAGAGCAACGAAGCGAACGGTGCGGAGTTTTCGCTCAAGTTTTTCACGACTCGGTTGGAAGGCGATCGGCCGGACATGGAAAATGAGTGGAAATGCCGCTGTTGGAGGGAAGAGGTGGGAGGCGCGGAGAGGTGGGGTGGGGGAAGGAGGTGTGGGTTGGGAAGGAGGGAGGGCAGCCGTGGGGTGGGAGCTCCCTCCTCTGGTCTCCAGAAGGTAGGGGGGAAGGAGGAAGTGGGTGGGTGGGTGGGAGGTTGGCCAGTGTGCGGAGGGTGGGGGACGAAGGGGCGGTGTGGGCCCGATGAGGGCCACTGATGCTGGAATTCGAGCGTGCGGCGAGAGGGGGAAAGGGGGGCAAAGTGAGGGCAGGAGGGTGAGGGAGAGAACGAGGATTCCCGGGAACGGAGCGAGAAAGAGAGATAGACCCGAACACAAAAGGAGACACGATTGCCCACAAGCTGACGGACGGACGGCCACCGTCCGTGAATGCAATGTTGAGGCCAACGCGCGCCGTCCGTCATGTGCCGCCCCCCTCCCACCATTCCTCCTCCGCCAACCCCCGCCCATTACGCAGCTCAGGTGAACCCGGAGGAGGCGGACTTCTTCCACGGCCGTATCGAGTTTCCTGGCGAATCGATTGGAAAAATATTCCACTTGCAGTGTGCCTAAGAACTTTCATCGGAGCAAACGGCTTTATAAATCCTATGCCGTTTCCTATAATCGATATCCCACCTGGGTCCTTGAACTACCCAATTGGTTTGCAAGGGAATTGTGCTGAAGATATCTCCTGTATAGCAAGCCAAAATAACCAGAAAGTCTCTAACGGGAGCCATGCACAGAGATCAGGAACTAAAAATGGAAGGGGTCATATATGTGCGTGAGTCAGGATGAAAGAAGTGGCCCTATGGAAGTTTCGAATCCAACATTGGAATACAGATATCCGATTATTTTTTTTCCAGAGGACAATTAATTTTGTTTAGTAACGCAACAAAATGGCAATGAGGAACGCCACGTTTTGCTGCAGACCCCCGCGAGATTTTAATGCTAGCACCAGGATCGTCAGCATAAACTCACTAATCTCCTCACAATTCATTGTGAACACATATCAAATTCATGCAAATACGCTAAGAACTGTGTAAATCTTTCCCTGAAGGTGCAAAAACTCAAAATTTTATCAACATGAAGACAGCGTTACGCAGATCGAGAGCGAACGGAGAAACTAAGAGCAAAGAGTGAATCTAGAGGAAGTTACCAAATTGAACTCCGTAAAAGAGAAAGGATTTCCTTGGAGTGTACATTTGGAATCCTACCTTTCGTCCCAAGGTGGTAGTGGGATGGCTCCAACGATGAAATTGCCCATCCAAGTCACTCGGGCCGCGCGCAGTGTGGCGTGTGAGGGCCGCCGGCGAGGGACACAGCGCCCGCGTCGATCGATTCGACGGCCAATCACGCAAGCGTCTCGGCACACCTCGTGCACGACATGGTATAGCGGGGGACATGCAACGGTCGGCCAATCAATGGCCAAAAGGTGGCACCAACACCCGAAAGGCCCATCGCTCTCCCTTTCGAATCCCCGATCATCGCGACTAATCCCGGAGCGGTGCGTCCCGGGGTACGAAGCGGCGGCCTCGACGGAGCGCGGCTGACGGTTGGCGCAAAGACCCTGGGAGGGCCGCCCACCAGGCGTAACCGGCAAATGAGGGTGCCTGCATGCAGCCGGCCCCCCCACACACACACTCTCTCTCTCACACACGAAGCAGCTTACCTGCCGTCGCCCGCCTCCCTGCCGCCTCTGGGGGCCTTCCTGCTGGACGAGCGACCCCAACTGCCTGCTGCGGCGGCAGGTGGCGCTGCTTCTACCTGCCGACTCCGGTCACCGCCGTGTGCTCACGTCACGGCCGCGGCGGCAGGGGAAATGGAACCAGCGGGTGAAATGGACGCCGGTGGTGGCACCGGCCGATATTCTCTCCTCCCCCGCCTCACGCTACCACCCCATCCTCTCACACACAAAATATACATATACGCACACACCCATACACAAATGCACACCCTCCACAGCCCAAGGTGGCTCTCACCTGGCAAATTTGGGAGACTGCAATGTCGCGGGGCCCCGCAAGACCGTGGTGCCACAATGCGAGATTCTGGCCGCTGGTGATCCCGCGTATTCTCGGAGAGCGAATGGCGATTGCCCCGTCACCGCTCGCGCGTTTGATGGAATTATGGTGAAGGTTGGCTGGCAGGTGGAAGGAGAAGGGGGTGCGGGGTTGAGGAAGGGTGGAGGCGGAAAGTGGAGGGGGCGCCCTGGGCAGGTGGCCGGGTCACATTACCGTCGACTCGCGGCAAGCTATAATGCGCTCCGAGGAGTCAGTCTTCCTTTCAATGAGACGCCCTCCGAGGAATCCAGCGTTTTCGCACGATCGAATTGCGAGGACCAGGTCGGTTGCGAAAGTGACCGGTTTTTTTTATCATCTCTCCGATTACTTCAATGCTAGGTAGTTTGCGGGAGCGGGGCTTATTACGTGATTGATGAACATCCACCACTGGCTCCATTACTCTGTTCATCTATGGTAGAACGGGTGCAGTGGGATGCGTGGGGCCGTGGGATGCGTGGACCATGGGATGTCTGAGAGGTCATTTCGAAGAACTGAATCGTCCTACACTGCCGTGAGGCAACTCGTTGCACTCTCCAATCTTCGTGAGGAGGAAACAAAGGTTCCAGCTGAAAAATCAACATCGGAATCTTCCGAGAAGTCACCGCCACCGGCCACCCCTTGTATGGGGAGGAATACATCCAAATAAGTTGGGGATAAACAAGACAGCCCCCAACAGAAGGATATATTAGAGGACAGATGACTTCAGAGTATGGACAAATTGTTTTCAGCTCTACTGAGTTGATAGAAGTAAACAAAATCGACGAATTCTCGTTATTTATATGCTGCATATAACTTGCGGCTTCCTTTTTCAGCACAAGCACAAAGTTCGAACTACGTTTGAAAAAATATTAAAGGGAAAGTATCTATTTTTAATATACCCACCAATAGCATATTTTAAATTAGTAATAAAAGGCAAAATTTCAAGTTATAAATTTTCCAAGGGCATTAATTTAGAAAGCAAAACTTATATTCATAATGTTAATGACGTAGAACACCGGTTAAGGTAGGTTTGGACGGATACAACTACCAAATCAAATCCAACAAAACACATCCTAACAAAACACATCGAACAACTTAACCAGCAACTGGCCCCTCTTCATATCTGTACACTTCCTTCCTCATTCCTCTCAAAACTTCTATCATCTATTCATATCTTATTTCTGCCATTTCCTCGTTTGCCTAGTATTCTCTCCTCTAACAAGGTCTTCAACATCCCACTGCCGATCAATACTCCCTCATCCATTTATCCCGCCTCTTAATGATTTCTCCCAAAAATCCCCCCTCCCCCACCACCATACTTCCTCATTTGTTTTCCCTTTAGTCCATTCCACCTTCTCCACTCTTCTCCACACCCACATTACAAAAGCCTCCAATTTACACCTTTCTTCCTACTTCGATGGCCATGCTTCCACCCCGCACTTAACTACGCTCCATATAGAAGTTTTGACCAGCCTTGACTAAACATTCTTACTCAACGTCCCTATCATCCATTCCACCCCCTTGTGAAAGCCTCTTTGCCTAACAGAATTCATCTCTTTACATCCCTACTACTTTGACCACACTGGTTCAAAACGTTTTTTAAATACGCAAGCGGCTCTGCCTACTCTTTTTTCCCCTCCTATTTTAATGTTTAGCTTAGCCTTTTTTTCTGGAAAATCGCATTACCTTTGTTTTATTAATATTGATTCTCATCCCATATCTATTGAACTGAACCTCCAATTCACTCAGCAATGCTTGCAATCCCTTGGCTGGTTGACAAACTAAAGCTTGGTCATCAGCAAACCTAACTGATTTTACGAACTCCCCTCCGACTTTCACTCCCACTTCCAGCTCTTCCCATGCTTCCTTAAGCATTTCCTCCACATATACATTGGACAGCACCGGTGATAATGGGCGACTCTGCCTTACACCTCTTCCTAACACTGCCCATCCGGACTCTCCGTTCCCCACTCTCACTTGAGCAGTCTGAGAGACATGTACAGGTTGCGGATTCCTGTCCTGATCCTGTCCCCCCAATCTACAGGTATTCCTATTTTCTGCAATATACGCATTAGTTTTTCCCAATTCACTCTATCAAATGCCTTTTCGAATTATACGAAACAGGCAAATACGTCCTGATTGTATCCTGTATTCCTTTCGATTAGTGATCTCATTACTTCAATGGCATCGCGCGAGCCTCTTACCTTCCGAAACCCAAACTGATCATCCCTTAAATAATCATTTGCCCTGCTCTCCATCCTCTTGCTGATGATCCTGAGAACCACTTCAGCTGCGTGAGAGATAAAAATTATTGTTCTGTAGTCCTCACATGAGGTATCCCATACCTTATTCGGAATAGGAACTAACACTGATCTCACTAAGTCTTCTGGAAAGATTCCTTCCTCATAGATGCTACGACTCAATTCATATACTCTTCTAACCAAATTTTCCCAAGCTTTACTGTAGTGCCGCAGGAATATTGTCCACCCCCACGGCCTCATTTGATTTCATCTCCCTTTCTATCTTATCTTCGAGTATGTTTGAATCTTACCTATCTTCATCTACGTCATATTCTCTAGGTCTAAATTAAATCTGTATTCACATTCTTTCGTTTCCTTATTTTATCTATTTTTCTAACCATCTCATCCCTGATCCATGATTTCCTTGCCACTTTTTCCTATAAAAGTTCCTGTATTTTCTTTTACGGTTTTCATACCCCTTTTTTGGTATACTTCCATTTTTCTTCCATAGTAATTGGACTTATTTCCCTCACTCACCATTTTCTCAACAGCCTTCTTATACTCCTTCCTTTTCATTCCAGTTAAGGCTTCTGAATTCCATTTCCTATCCAGTCGCTCCTGCCTTTCGTTTTGAATCGGATGCTACACTTCATTAGCACTAAATTTTGATCAGTGTCCGCATCCGCTCCCGGGAAGCTGTGCAAATTTGCCACACTGTTTCTAAACCTGTGCCTAACCAGAATATAATATATCTGATATCTTTCTTGGTCACCTGGTATTTTCCGTGTATACTTACTCCTTTTATGGCGTCTAAACCAAGTGTTGATGATGAATATCCCTTGTCTCCTGCATAGTTCAATCGCTTTTTCCCCGTGGTCATTCCTCGTGCCTAAACCGTAGTTCCCAACCTCATCACCATCTCTTCCTTCGCCTACTGTAACATTTTAATCCCCCATCACTATCAAATATTTCTCTGCAGGAAGTAACGCGATTATGTCCTCCAAGTGATCGTAAATCCTATCGACTTCTTCTTCCTTATGGTTGCAAAGTGGCATGTACGAGCTCGTGTACCTGAACAATGACCAAGTCCATCGGTTCTGCTTTTACGTCTATTAGTAATATGGTATCCGTTGTTTGCTCTATCCTGACTACGCTCCTTTCTTCATTTTTATTCAATCCTATGTCAATAATGTAACCCTCATTGGCTCTTGTCCACTTCGCTGTATGTTACTCTACAACTATCATTCCAGTAATCCCTGCTATCTTTCCATCTCACCTCTCACAAGCCTAAAATATTTCCTTCAATCTCTCACTTCATATTGTCTAATTACCTTTCCTAAACATTTTCCTAGCATTCCAAGTTCCTGTTCTAACGAATTCCGTCTTCTTCTTCTGCGTCTTCTACGCATCTGCTGTCGGTTTTGCTTTGCTAGGGTTTCGTGAGATGACGACCGCGGAAGTCGTGCTTCTCCCTCTGCCGAGCACGATATACGACCGATTCGTCCGAGTACCGTAGTTGCCAGGACTGATATTCCCTCTACTGTCCATCATAAAAATCATGGGATTGATAATGGGGGTGGTTTCTTGTTTCCTGCCTAAATAGCGTTTTTAACGTGAAACAATCACACTGTGGCCGCCCCACTGGGGTCAGACGCTTGTCGCAAGGGCGTTTCGTGTGCGACACAGGGGGTATCGGGGAAGGTCACATTAAATACGCCGAATCTTACCAAAAACATCGTGTATTATGCATCATCAGACACATCAACCACATGCATAAGTATCAGCAATTGAGTATTATGGGTAGCTAGAGTCTTGGAAACCTAACGCAAGAACAGACAACATTACTATGGGTGAATACTATATTTCGTGAGACGTTCCAGGCAGGATAGACGCGGTAACGTGACTCATAACACAGGCAGAGCCCTCGTCCGAAGATAAGGTCTGATGAGGAGTGCGGGAGCGGCGGACGCTGTCACAGACGCTGTAGCACAGGTAAGGCCCTCGTCCGTCGGGAAGTCAGCAATACGGCACGCTGTCGCGACAAGCGCAACATAGCCGAAGCCTCGAGTCCTACCGGTCACCGCCAAATATTCAACTAACCACTTTTCGCCCCGCGACCAGGGCTTTTTTACTCAACTTCAGGAGCCAGGGAAGGAAAACTAAGTTGCATGCTTGCAACACTGTGTCTTTGGTCACTTGGGAGATTCGGAGAAACCAGGGAAGGAATGCTATGCCGCAAACTTGCGACACGCCCTTGCAGGCGCCTCACTGCGGACAGACACTGTGTGGACTACTTTTCGATTGGCTTCTAACCTTCGACCCATAGGTGACCCTACCTGGAGCAATTATCATTGCTTCCGCCAGCACAGCTCCAGTCATCGGAATGCACAAGCCTTCCCACCACGTCAAGGTTTTAGTCAATGGGATGGTTTATTTAATAAGCAATCTATAATTTGGGACACTGCTGCCAAAGGGTACTTCCTCTAGTTATCGGCGGATTAAGGGGTTATTAGCCACGGAGCAATATCACACATTCTAGACACTGTTCTTGAGAACACAAGACGGTTTTGTGTGAGTCAAACAGATAGTTTGGTGAATCAAAGGGAAAAATCCCTTAAATGAGTTTTTCCCTGGCTAAATGTTATCAAAATATATAAATACGGATGAGAAACGATTATTCGAGGAAAGGAAAAGATTATTCCGAGTCCCAAATGCATTCAGCGCTGTCGACGGGACGCTTGGTAGTTCAATTGATATGTCAGTGTCAGGGGAAGGGAGCGATCAAGAGATTTCCTGCAGCGTTCATCATGCTTTGACTGGCTGATGCTCTGGCGCCATGGCATTGCACGTATTTAAAGCTCACCTGTGTTATATCGAAAGTGGATGTTATGCTTCTAGCATGCATAACAGCTACGTAATAGTTCAGCCGCGAACATATGGAAACATTCTCTGAGCAAAGAATTAAATTAATTAGTGCTGAGAGACATACCGAAAAATTGCACAGCTAACCCAGCCAATTGTGTACATAATATGAATTAATGATATTCATCAGGTAATGGAAATTCAAACTATAATCTTTAGAAATCTATTTATAAATAAAAATGAATTTTTATTGGGAATTACCTGACAAAAGTAAAAGACAAGGTGTTGACAAGATAATTCCAATGAAAACGCTTGGGATATTCGCCCTTCATTCTGAGGTGAACATGGTGAAATATCAATTATTTCACTCATTAAGAACGGTAGTCATTTTATCCTTTTACCTGAGTGATCTTTTAACCTTGGTTTTCTCTTTTTATGCACCAATATCATAATATGTGCCTATGCAATGAATTGGAGTGCATGTAACATTCCGAATGTGTTTTCAGTCTTCTGTCTCTCTTTACAGTGGGAGAGACACCCATCATTATCTCCCCGACAACGCCAATGAATTCCATTTCCTTTTCCAACTGTATAATGTAGTCTATCAATGGGGCGCGTCGATCATGGTCTGGATATCGAGAAGGACGGACGAAAGTCAAAATGCTGTTCCATGGTAACGACAATTTCATCGTAGCGGTTTTTCGATTGCCTAGCTTCAGACATGACGTTAGTTTTCCCAAAAGGCAGCTCAGCAGGGAATTAGCCAAATGGATACGTAATATTTATTTGCCATTTGGTCTGGTTTTCGATTTTCACAGTACGGTGTTGTAGGGAGATGAAATTTATATCTTTTTCAAACACAACATTAATATTTTCGTGCACTTTTACATGAATTTAAAGTAGTTCACGCAACTTCAAATGTAATTCTACGCTGATCTGTTTCATTTGATGCCCCAGACATTCTGGGATATGTCTATTGCCTAATAAAGTTGTTTCTGCTCAGTCAAAAAAAGGTCGTCTGCTATTTTCCGTGTATGGCATATGGACAGAAGAGCAAAGTGAAAGCAATGCATTCCTGTTTTCCCCAAAATTCAGAAGTTACAATGCAAAATAAGCCAAGTTCAAGGAATGTGTTTGGGTACTTTTTCGTGTTCACCATCTTCTTGCGA
>CM073779.1:52636113-52838613 GCA_037158775.1 Hetaerina titia | reverse complement strand
CTGGCCCATACCAACCGTCGCTGAGAGCGTCAAATTATGTCACTATTCCTTTTCCTCCACTGTGAATTGTCGGCGATAAAGCCTGACAAGTGTTTTCCTCTCTCAACTCACAAATGGATGTTCGTCACGGAGTTTTCACTTGGCTGAAATGAAGGCTGACACGAAGGAGATGGAGAAACAATATCATGGCTTACAGTTCTAAGGTCAAATGTACCCAGGTTACTCTATTAAGCTGATTGCACCATTCTGTGGCGTTCCCAGCTTGGAGTTAAATGTTCACTGATATCGATTCTGATGTGCATCCCTCTCTTCAGCGCGAAAGCCGATGCACTAATAGTCCTCTTGTGGCAAACCATTGGGTTCCTTCGTCTGCTTCGCACCCACCACTGCCATTCACTCAGAAGGGAGGGATGTTGTACGCTCCACGCAATTCTTTTACAGATTCCTTCTCTGATTGTTTCCGATCGAGTACTATCTTCCAAGCGTTCATTGTCGGCCCATACGGGCACACATACATCGTCCCGGTGAGCGAAAACCCACCCTAACCGGTCATTTAACAAACAAGATAAAGCCATGACATTCCATAAAAAACATCTCATTCGTGTGCGTGTTGTTTGTGAGAGACGAGAAACTTATGATTTAAAGTAAGCTATGCTATAACAGAGGTTTACAATAGTGGTTGAAGCCGACAGGTAACGGCTCATTTAGAAACTAGGTTAAACTTGGCGGAGAAAAGTTATGCTCTTAATAACTATTGGGGACCTCACTGATTTTTGCATCCGTTTAGGTAGGATTTGAAGTATCTTATTTATTTCTAAGAAAATAAATCCAACTTCGGAAATGGTTTTGTTTAAATTCACTTAAACATTATCAATCATAAAAATTACTAATTATTGAGATATTTTTTTTAATTTAGTGAGATGAACGGCACTGATTCCAATTAAAAATGCCTTTATCATCAGGTTTAATGGAATAAACCTGGTCCCTCATAAAAAGAGACGTTTCCGGCGTGATATGGTGGAATATCATGATTAATTAAAATTGGCAATTTTCCAAAAAATAAAATTTTTATTAATACGACCGGTTTCAATGTAACTACATCATCTTCTGGTGAATTCACCAGATGATGATGTAGTTACATTGAAACCGGTCGTATTAATAAAAATTTTATTTTGTGGAAAATTGCCAATTTTAATTAATCTGGTTCCTCATATTTATTTCTGCTTTTAAGAAGTCGCAACGTTTAGTTTGTGCTGAAGCGAATCCGGCCTCTTAGATACGAGTATATGTAATTGGAATATAAAAGGCATGTAGCACCAAAACACGGTCCTCCGTGGTTTCCTAAACGATATTTTTGATGTGTAATCTGAAGCCAACTCAATGAAATATTTATACTCCGTTGCTTTAAGTACCTTCGGTCAATCTTTATGTTACAGACACCCTTTACTCAAGTATAATTTTTAAATATTGGGCGTTATTCAATTGGGAAACTTAACTTCAATGAGATTCCAATGCATTGAGTATGTTAATTTATTTTGTCTCTTTATAATATGTCAATACGTTGCATTCCACAAAACCATCCCCGATCAAAACAGTCTTTATGTATTTGGAAACGGTCGAGACCACAGAGTGGAAATTTTACCAAATATCTACGCTGCTCTTCTGGTCTGAAAATGTCCCGAAATTTCTAATATTTTGCTCGTTTGAAGCCAGCGATAAAAGCCCGAATTACCACGTGCTATCCTTAAAGTATTAGACTGAATTCATTCATTATCGAGAAAATGCCTGAAAAACCAAAGTTCGTCTGCCAGCCGTTCTTTCAGGTGCAAATCATTTTCCATTAAAAAGTTAATAGTTCATCTCGTAACTGAAACAATCACGAAGGTGCTTCTCCTACATATGAGGGTAATCCCAGAAGTAACCGAACCAACAAAAAAAACACAAAAAGTTTGCCAAAATATGTATTTATTTTTCCACATAATCTTCTTTCAGCTCTATACGTTGTTCCCAGCGATGTTCATTAAGTTCGATACCCTTTTTAAGCTACCAAGCTAAAGCTGACGGCACTTGCAGAGTAAACCTTGGTTTAAGAAGTAAACTGTTCATGAAAAGACCACAAGGCACTAAAATGAGGGAAAGAGTTCTTTGTGAATTCCCATCCCTTTCTCAAACAAATATCCTCTATGGTCAACTTGAAATTGTTGCTTAGCATTTTAAGAGTAAAGACAGGGGTGAGAGCCCCACACGAGAGAGTGAATGAGTACTATATATGGCCCAACAAGAGTTTTTCGGGTTGGTACGAGCGTATCGTGTACCCAGAAGTATCCGATCCAACAAAGAATACAAAAAAACTGAAAAAATGCATTTATTTTTCAACATAATCTCCTTTCAGCTCTATGCACTTTTTCCAGCGATGTTCAATAAGTTCGATACCATTTTTGTAATAAGAACTGTCTTCCTCCTCAAAATACCCATTCACTTCCAACATCACTCCTTCACGGTTGGAAAATCTTTGACCACCGAGGCACTTTTTTCAAGTTTGCGAACAGAAAATAATCCAAGGGACCTAAATCTGGCGAATAGGGTGCACGAGGTAGCAATTCAAGCTTTAATTCATTAATTTTGGCCATTTCAACAACGGATTTGTGAGGTGTTGCATTGTCTTGATGACATGACACTTTCTTCTGAGCCAAATGCTGCCGTTTTTGCCAGATTTCTTCATTGTGATCCGTCTTATCACCGAATTATCAGCGAATATTCAACCAAAATGAATACCTCGTTTACAAATTGGTTTTTAGATGTAAAAATAAACACATGGATCGATGTGGCCATGATTGGTGTTTTAATAGTTTCTCGTCCAATATCGACATCATGCAGGTGTCAGAGAAGTCCTTACTTGTGAAAGCCTGCAATACGACAACAGCAGTTTTAAAATATAAAAAGTATTGAATAATTGTTTCTATTTCATCGCTTATCTTATCGGTAAATTTTCTGTCGCCTGATCAGAGGCCAAGACAGTAGGGCCAAAATGTTTTAGTAGAAAGTTTATTCTACACTGCCATGTACTCACGGGTACAAAATTTCCAGATTCACCTCGAATGCCCTTGATGAAGGAATTAGTATTTTATATTTTATTAAACATTGGCTGTTGAATGAAGTTTATTTGAATATTCATTCACATCATGCCTGCTTGCCGCCTCGAGCGTGTGTAAGGTCCTCACCACTACAGTTCATTACATTTTAGGGCAGTGCGAAATTTTGCAAGTGATATTTTCTATTGTTGTTGGCATTGTGCAAGGGAAAAAATTTCATATCTATGATTTTTCTGGCAAAAAATATCCGTTAACTGCCATTCCGTAGTCGACCCGACTACTTCCAGGTTAGTTGGACGATTCCATGCTTCCTTACTTCTCGCGTCTTCACGAAAAGCCTTCCTGCATCTTCAATCATGCGAATTCTAGGATCCGAGTTTCCTTTACGCTTATTTTCATTTTATGTCTCCTCAGTAATCGATTCATTGTGATGAATTTTCTCACCTGATACTTTCAGGTCTTCCGAATCGTCTGCTTTACCAGCAACGCCATCTGTGAAATTGAGCACGAATGTTACCATCTACTTCGATTCCATTTTCAGTTCCCCGTGACATTTAGATTGTTAGATGCCGCATTATAATTGCTAAAGACTGTCTAAAATAGGTTCAATCAGTTGATTATTATGATGATGATGGTCCGAAAATCAGGACCGAAGCACACACCGATGGAGCAACAATGGATTTTATTAATTAAGTAATCTACCGATTAAGTTAGGTTTTGGATGGACACAACTACCAAATAAATATTTTGTGACTCCTAACAAAAGGCAATCCAGCAACCTCAACTACATCAAGTCCCTCTTCATCTCTGTGTACTTCCTTCCTCCCTTCATCCCGTCCAACATCCCTATCCTGTTCCTGCCCTTTCCTCGTTTGCCTAACATTCTCCCCTTCATTACAGTCTCCAACATCCCACTGCTGACCAATAAGCCCTTCATCCATTATTCCTACCTCCTTAGGATTTCTCTCAACAAAGCCCTCTCCTCGCTCTCCATCCCTACCACTTCCTCATTTGTTTTCCTTTCGATCCATTTCACCTTTTCCATTCGTTACCCAAAAATTTCTAAAGAATGTTTTTAAAAAAGAAGGTTGTTAACCGATCTTGCATTAGATAAAGATTGGCATTAGTAGTTGATAAATTTTTCCCCCTAAGTATCATCTGTTTTGAGATATTTGTTAGCCTACACTCATCAAGATTTTTGTTCGTGCAAGAAAAATTTGAGATGAGTAAATATAGAATTGAACACATAATAAGTTTTGATGTACGTCATAAATTTTCAAAAAGTACTAGAATTTCATTTACGGAGCTCGCGGTGTTCCTACCTATTCTGGAACCTGACAAATGAGCATAGTGTTGGGTCCCCTATGAGGAAGGATAGTCTGGGACAAAAAATTCAAGGCTCAATGGTTGGAGATAAATGGGAGCAGCGAGTAAAAGTGGAAGGATTGAGCAGTAATATATCTCGTACTTCCTAAAATATGAAACGCTTTAATATGATCGATGAGTATACTGACGCAAATGTCAGTTTGAGCATGGCCCCGAGTGATCAGATTGAACTAAATCATGGTGTCTTAATAGCGTGAATACACTTTGACTTTTTAATGACTGTGGATGTTCAATTTTTCATGGTATGTAATGAATGCATGGATAGTGTAGTCACAAGAAATGGAGATATAAAATTACCCGTTTTTCTATTCGCCATCAAAGTTGGCGTGCTGGCTCGTAGCCCGCAAGATTTAAAGGTTACAGTGGATAACTTCCGTAAAGAAACTGAAGAAATGAGCGTCAATGCGCTCACGCTTCTTGCAATGACATTTCGGGCTAGGCACACTTTTGTTTTCCAGATATTCGTCTCATTCTTCCTCATGCGAGTTCTACTGATTTTCAATCGTGCATTAACCTCATTTGTTTATGATGTCTTGCAGCATTTCTACTTTTAATTTCATTGATCTGATGTATGATCTGATGCAATGCATCTTTACCATCAACTTTTTTCCAAAACATACTGTTGATACTTGTATGTTAAACGTACTACATTGCCAAGCAGTTTCCTCTTCCACATTAACCTCCCTTCATTGTCCTTGAATCCTTCCCTAATACTCTCGATCTGTCATCGTGTGCAATGAAATCAATTATACGTACGTACGACTCTTGGAATCTCTCTTTTGTCAGGAATGACAATGCATAACTTCACGTTTGAACAAACTATTCGAGACAAACAAATCTTTTTCATGGACACATTAGGTTTCTTACATTATCCTTCGCACGGGTATCTCCAAAACCCTATCACTTATTTCTAAAGTACATCTTATAATACTACCAAATAAACTATTAATGTCCCATAATACTCTTATTTCCGCCAGCGGCACACACATTCAAGGCTCACTCAATAATCTAATAGCTCATTCTTCACGCTTTCATTCTGGCCTTCCACTGGTGCATAACGAATTTACAATCACAATCTTCGAAAATCCAATTGCATGTGAACCTTGAGCAACCTATGGGGCACTAACTTCCATTTCCTTTTCCATTCCTCTAGTTCTGAGTATATCCTACATTATTACTTCCGTGCATGCTTACTAAACGACTCCTGAGCATTATACTATGATAGTGCCATTAACTTCAACAACCCTTCAGAATTCCGACCGTTTGATCTTGGTTTCACATTCAAGCAAGACAATCAAAACTTTCGGAATCACTTAATTCAATTATTGTTCTTTCTATTAACACCTTTGACACTTCTCTCACCTTTTCCTCCGGAAAATAAAGTTAAAATAAGTTAAATGCCAACTCCAAAATTAAGTACTGGTGTTTGATTAGAATTAATGGTAAGAACGATTGGACTGTGAGTAGTGGATAATATTGTCTATTTTGGAAGTACGTATGCAAATAGCAGTGGTAGACGATGGAGTGTGAATTTCAATAGATAGGATGCGTATTATATGATAGATCAACGATTTCCTTAGGAAGCTAAAATAGCAGTGTACTTCTCCCCAAAATTCACAAAAGCCAAACTTACAGGCAACTGTACATGCAAAGTATACACTGGTGGATGGCATAACTTAGTGGGCGGTACTTCCCAGCCGCCTGAAGCTTAGAAAGGGTTAAGAGCTCAAAAAATAGCAATTTGAGTTTTCTTTGTAACTTTTCCGTCCTTGTCTGCTATTTTATCTGTCCTCAGATATATTTTGTGTCTCATTTCCACCGTATACATTTGATAAATGGCAGTCTCTCTTTGAAAACATTTGCGTCAATGTGAAATGGGAAAAAGGTCTCTAAAAATTGTATTTATTTAACAGTAAATGGAAGATCTAGCTCCAGATGCATATCGCCCTAAGTACGGGAAGGTGAGATGTTTCCACGTCTGCAGGCCGTCACGGCTACCACGCAGAATATGTGCAGTACGAGCCACGGCGCAGTGCGGCGCGCCAACCGATGCTGGCCAACGCATTACAATGAACCAGTTTGGGAAGAACCAGTACGCGGTTGGGAGTGAGCTTATGAGACTTATGCTGGAGACAGCTCCAAGCTTTGCCAAATAAAATATTCGCCGTATAGTGTGGAACGTACCAGTATAAACTTAAAAATGGCATGTACTCTTATTATTTTAAGAACAAATTAACGGTCAAAGTAAGTTGTTGATGCATCTACTACGTAAGCACTGACACATTTTTAAATTCCACTCAGATCGATTCTCAACAAGTTCTCTAAATCCATCTTAAAATGAACCATTCTTGGATTCGCATACTTCCATTCTCTTGTAATTCATTGCAAGATGCCTATTCTCTTTCAGCCACTACCTCATTTACCCAACATTCTCCCGTTTACCAGTCTTCAGAATAGCATTGCCACTACTGCTCTCGTCCCAGCGAGCAAGTTTTTAATCCGGCAAAACTATACCCGACAGTAAATTTTTCTCAGGTATTTTTATCACATCTTTACTTCTGGTCCCTGCCATCAATTCTTTCCACCTTCTCGTGAAAGCTTGTTTTGCGAACGCAAATCCTTTTACTAGCCGTACTATTTCTCCAGCATTCTTCTAAAATACTTCTTTAAACAAAAAATGTTCTATCTTCTATAGCTATCAACTTTTACTTTTAACCTAAAGGTAGCCTTCCTATTTCTTTAGAATCTCGTTTACCATTTTTTTCTCCTTGATTCTCATCCATACCGATCCAAATATATTGTGAAATATTAGCAAGCATTACAACCCCTTGGCTGACTGTCCACCAAAGCTTGAACAGTCGAAAATCTGACTTCGTTCGATCGCCACCAAATTTCATTCCTTTCTCAGCCCCTCCAAAGCCTCTCTTACCGTGCCCTCTGCTTAAACGTTGAGAATAACACGAGATAATGGACAGTTCTGCCTCGCTCCTCTACCTTACTCTTTCCATCCTGAATCTTCACTTGTTACCCACATTTGTGACATGTAGCTACAGGTTTCAGATAAATCGCCTACTCCTCCAATTTAATTCTATCCTCTGCAATATATCCATTAAATTATCGCATATAAAATATCTATCGCTTTCTCGAAATCCACGAAAGAAGCAAATACAACCTGGTTAAATAGTTTATTCCTGTCAGTGAACTCATTACAGCAATGGCATCACGCGTACACCTACCCTTTCTGTACCCCTATTGATCTTTACCTAAGTAATAATTTGCCTCCTACTTCATCAATTTTTATCACCTAATGTACTACCTTTACCGCATGAAAAATAAAATGTGCGGTCCTTTAGTCCTTTCTCTTTAATTTATGCACCTAATGACAGCTTTTTCTTATATTTATCAAAGCTTTCTTTGTATTTTTCCATGGATTTGGTCCTTGGGTCTTCCTTGCGAAACCTCTACCTATTTTCCTTTTCGTGACATTCCTTTTAATCATCACCATGGATTATCATTTCAATGATAACGTTTTCGCAGCTCTCCAAACCATTACGTTTCCAAATAATCTCTTCATTTCCTTAAAATACCTCGTACTGGCATTTTCCATTGCCTACGTCTCATAGTTAATCATAGGCCTTCCTCTGTAATTTTCCCTCCAGGTTTCCTTCAAGTATGATCTTCAGTAAGCTATCGTGCATCAGAATGTGTCCGATCAGTTTCCTTTCGTAAATGAGATTCTCTCTTCCCCAATCCTATAAGTACTTCTTCATTTGTTACTCCGTCTATCCATTTCATTTTCATTATTCTCTATGTATTCTATAACTATGAAGGAATCGCTTCTTTTTTTATGCTAATATTTGCCGTTAGTCGTTGCTTCTCCTGATTGAAAGCCTTCTTCGACATTTTTATTCTGATTACTACAATCTTCTTGTCTCTTCCATCACCAGTGATAATTATTGGGATTCGTGCGAAGATTATGCCTGTATCTATTTGCCTGATCTTTCAATCAGTTCCTATGGAAACGATCACTGGTCTCCGATCACTTGCTCTCCCTAACGCCTTTTATCGCAGCATCAGATTCAAATCTGAGGATTTGCCGACACTGTTGGCAGCTGGGTAACGTCCTCCCATACTAATCCAGCTAAGCGCGAGTTTGATTCCCACATAGGACTTGCGATTTCCCTTGTTGTTATTACATTGTTACATATCCGATATAAAAGATCAAAACTTTTTTTTTGGGTGAATGGAAAATTAATAATTGGTCTCCAAACTCATCATTATCGACATTCGCTTTCCAGAATCTAATAATATTTGCTATCTCTTCGTTGAAATGGTATCTCAAGATTCTGTGAAGGGATTCAACTTTTCCTTTCGCAATTCGACCTGCACTTCTTCGTCCATTCTTCTCTGGCCAATCGTAATTTTTCGCTAACCGAGATGCGAGGTATTGGGTAGCATATCTATCCTTCCTCATTCCTAGAGTCTTTGCCATTTCTTTTTTCTTAAAGGCGGTTCAGTACTTAGTCTCTAATCCATGGTTTCCTTTTCACAGGTTTTCTTCTGCATATAGTTTTCTTTCCGGCTATAAAAAAAACCAGTCTTCATTACAAGCCATCTTTCATTAATCGAACCAGTGTCGTCCCATTTTTTCATTTATTTTTATAAAATTTTTGTCGAAAAATTCAACCTTGGCTTTAATCTGGCTACCTTACACTGAGTCTTTATTCTCTTCTTGTATTTTAGATGGTACTTTATCGGTACTTTTTTGTGGCCACTGTCGATATCTACTCCTAGAGTGCTTTTGCAGTCCTTAATTTGATTCCTACATTTTTTATCAACAAATAAACCGTCAAATTTATCACGCCAATTTGATGTATTCGTACATTTCCTGGCACCTGCAACGTGTTTCATCTTCGTGGGTGTTCTAAAAACTGTATTTTCCGCCACTAATTGGTTCTTTTCACAGAAAATCGAAAGCCTTTTGCATGGCTTTCCACAACCATATTTCTAATTTTTGCTTTCCTGGTCATGTCCAGCGGTCGTATTGCGTTCCATTCTCAAAGTATAATTGCATTTTCTCCAACTACATAATATTCTGCAAGCCACCGGGAAGGTGTGTGGCAGGGCGTGTATTCACACCAGGAATGCACAGTGCACGAACGAAGTCACGCACCGTGCGTGAGAGACAACTACATATTCCCACATGCCAAAGGACTTTATACGTATGAAATAACTTATCGGACTGGAGAAGAATACACATGGTACCACCAATATTCATATTGGATTAATAGGGGAGCTGAGGTCATTTGAGTCATTAGGAATGGACTGGAAAGAATGATGGGTTGGACCGGTATAAGGCTACTCTTATCGAAAGGCGCCAAGGGGTCCGCAGCTTAACGTCCCATCGGACGGAAGGAGTACTCACTCAAACTGCCCTCCACAAAGTACCCCGACAAAAAGATATCTGCCGCCTCTTGGATTCAAACCCGAGCCCTCTTGGTGGGAAGCCAGTACGTTAGCCACCGCACTAAAGCATTCCTCCCGGTTTGTGAAAAATACTTAAAATATTTATGTGACATTTCCCGAAGTGACTAGATATCTAGATAAAAGATACGCTCCCTGAACCTGCAGCTATGCCAACTGCATGGTAATCTTGAAGAGCGGTACAATACGTTAATTTGCAAGAAAGTCAGAGTATATAGTCGATTTTGAATAAGACGGCTAAGATACGTGCAAGGAGATAAGGGCTTTGGATTTTTATGGGATGGATTTATGTTCTGTGGAAAATTGAGAAAAGGCTTACATTACAGCGTTCCCGATGTAAGAATTGCAGTGTCAACAGACATGAACAATTGTGCTACTGCAGGACAGATTTTTTCTGGAAAAGTGGTACAGGCATTTGGAGACTTCAGATTGAATGACAACGGTGAAAATCTGTTGAGTGTGTGCTGGGAAAAACGATCACTCGTTTCGATGTGTACGGCGAAGGGATGATTCTAAAAACTGAGTCTTTGTTGCATATAATGAGACTAATTGGTGTATAAAATGGGCTTGGTATGCATTCTCTTTGGTAATTTCAAAAAGTGGACTTGGTTACTGTACTGGGGTAGTGGGTAAAATAAATATTAGAGCACGAAATATATTAAGGGATAAGTCCAAATGCTGCCATACTAAAGTCTCAGAACTTCTCTCAGAAAGAGTCTCAGTCTTAAGGTGATGCTAAGCTCAAATGTGGCAAAATAGGACAAATGTATCACAAATATCCATTGCTAGTGATGCTTAAGATGATCTGAAAAGAATGATTCCTGGAAGAGATGAATGCTGTGCGCCAAAGGTGTGGAGGGAGGAAATAAGGGAATGATTACGAGCTAAATTCGAGGAAGGCCGGAATATGGCGTAATATGTATGGAAATAGAGAAAAATAGAATGTAAAAATATTGGAAGATGAACAACAAAAAAATACAAATGGCATAAGAAGTAAAAATTAAGCATTATTTTCAATAACGGAAGGTGCAGTTGGAAGAGATAGAAAGGAGAAGGTAGGAGAAATTAATCCAATAAAAATTTAAAAAGTCGTGATACTGGCTGGGCTAAATGCTGAGGGTGAGGCTGCTTTTGGGGCATTTTGAGTATTTAATAATATTGTTTGGAAGCATGAAAATGTTGCAAATATATTAGGTAAGTGCTGAGGTGAAATAACAGGGAAAATGACTGCAGGTAAATTCATATAATTGAAATTGAAACTACAGGGTGCGTTCTGAAAGTAATGGAATTATTTTTTTAAAGTAAGCTATTGAACAGATTTGCACAAACACTTAAAATTCTTCAAAGTACTATCCTTGGGCCTTTACACATATTTTCCAGCGAATCTGTCATGACCAATTCGCGCCCTGGAAGGCGTCTTCGGGGACCTCTCGCAAGGTCTTCGTCACGGTTGATCGGATCTCTTCTATGGACGAAAAAAGAGTCCCTTTCAGGGTTGCCTTAATCCGAGTAAACATAAAGAAGTCTGTTGGGGCGACAGCAGGGCCATAGGGGGGGTGGGGCAGGGTTGGAACCTGGTGTTTGGCCAAGAACTCGCGGAGTCGTAGCGCGTTGCGGCAAGGTACGTTGTCGTGGTGGGAGTTTCCAGGTAGCGGATGTCTTTTCTCGTTCTGGTGATTCTTTCAACAAGTAACAATGCAAAACACAACAGTAGACGACAAGTTCAGTTCATTGGCAGCGCCCAACGTCTGTTTCTCAGTGAGGCGTCTGCTAAGGCGTCTGACCCCAGTGGGGCGACCATTGAGTGACGCTGAAACGCTAAAATAACAATTGAAGAAGGCAACGGGAAACCACCTCAGCTACTTATCCCTGGAACTGCATGATGGACTTCATAAAGAAAATAAACCCTGGCAAATACGGGACTCGGCCGAATCGGCCGTGTTCCCGACCGATTTGGCCGGTGCCGGGGAGGAAAGGCTTCTACGGTCGTCATCTCATGAAATATCTACATAGCAAGCAACAGTAGCAGTACAGAAGGCGCAGAAAACCCTTGAATCAGTTAAAATTAGGACTTGGAATATTAGGACAATTTTGAGGGCAGGAAAATTAGAAAATATAAAGCGAGAGATGGAAAGAGAAAACTTATAAGTTTAAGACTGTGAGAGGTGAGATGGAAGAATAGCGGGTATTATTGGAGTGATAGTAATAGAGTGATAGTAATAGAGTGATACACAGCGGAGTGGGGGGAAGAGAGTCAGCGAGAGGTGGCTATGATATTGAAGACAGGTAGGGAGGGGCGTAGTTAATATAAAGCAAGCGACTGATAGAATACTACCAGTAGAAGGTAAAACGTAACCAACGAATTTGGTTATTGCTCAGGCCTTAATGCCACCGAGCAATCATTGGGAGGAAGAAGTCGATAAGGTCGATACGATCAGTCAGAGGTTATACTCGCAATCGCGGGTGTTTGTGGAGGGAAACGTCTATTAGTGGGATCGGATATATGGAATCGGAACACAACGGAAAGCTTTTTATTTGGAGCTACGGTCTCCACTTAGCCTCCAGACCGACTGACCCTACTTCCGCAGGAACCCCCCTTTTTATAACCAGGCAATCAATATGGCCACCGGGGTTAATTGACTTAAAAGAATAAGTCGCACGAGGGTTGTTCGGCTGGGTTAACCTCGCAGTATATGTAGCTCCAAGAGGCGCATAATCCTCTACTTTTTATTAAATTAAACACGTAAATCTGTCTTACAATAGGAAATTCAAACAATGCTCCCCGGCCTTTTCTGAGGGAGTGCATTACGACATAGTTATCAGACTAAAATAGTAATTCAGTGTCATTTGATACAGAAAGATTATACAGAACAAAATTCCGGGCTGATAATGCATCCTCCACTAAATTAATTTCGTACTCATGGTAAACATAAAAAGATTTACTAATATTCATAGAAGGTATAACAAATGCGAAATTATTAAGTTGTATCGCTAAAGATTACGATTTCCTTTAGCATATCCGAGACAATACGTTGATGTCATCCAATTTAATATGTGACGTGATATAAGGGAACCAATTAAGGTTTGTTTGAAAGATATCTGTGATAAAGAACCTCGTTAATGATAAGGCGTATGTAAATCCAGTATACATGTACAGCGATTCACTTAAGGTTTTTGAATGAGCACCTGTGGACATATTTGATTTTAATTTTCTTTGCGGTATCTGGTAGCAACGTCATGGATTTTTCCGTGATATCGATATAAACCTCCAGAAAAGTTAAAGTAGTAGAAGGCGGTAGAGCACCTTTCTGAAAATTAACCGTTTTACCTAAATCAAATCGGAAGAATTCCAAGATAATATCTACAATATGGTCACTTGTGAAATGATACAGTAGCCAATCATCTGAGTATGGAATCACAGTCACTTGGAATCGGTGTAATACTTCCTCGGCGACCGCACCCATCTTTGCATCACATATGGTGCGATGGTGTGGCCCGAGGTTAACTACAGAAAATAAAAATCAATATTGTTTGACCTAAATACTGTAATATTTGTTTTATTTTGCATGCAGTTGTCACTGGGAAAAACCGGATTTTAAATCTATCTTGGTCATTCGCATTCGTCGCAGCATTTTACGCAACTTTTCTGCTCCCGCAAAGAGGGACAATTTTGGTTGGCTGTGCACGGGAAAATGGCGTGAATAAAACCTAGCCGTGCCGTTCTTTTTTGGGATAAGAAATGCCCAGAATGCTTAGTTTTATTTTGTTAACTTGTAAAACATCACTCGGTGCCATTTATTCTCTGAAGACCCAGTCTCGTAATAACGGGTCCTGCTCAAACGTTACCACATACTTCAGTGTGCTGTGCCACATGAAGAATTCGTGGAGAGTAATGAATCATCCTGGGGCAGGAACTCGGCCAGGATATGGGCTAACTCCTCGCCTTCCTCCTTGGAGTCGCCGGTAACTTGGGTGTTGTCCCGCAAGCTCGCAGCCGGCTCATTGGAAGAGATTTCAGCTTTCAAGCTCCCACTCTCGCATTAGCTTCCACGCCTTGGTGGGAATTTTTTGAGTCAATTTCGTCCTTACTTGGTCTCCTCGGGGCTTGGTTTGGACGCCGTGAATGGTCCCGGGTTGCGGCGGCCTCTTAAATGTACCCGCCACCCCCAAGCCAGAGAACGCGCCGTCTCTACCGGGGCGCTTCGCGAAATGGCTGCGTTCGTTGAACTGGCTGAGGAATGAACCCCTGAGGTAGAAGCAGGGTCTCAATAGACGTAAATCCTTATAGATTTATTGCATTCTGCCACTTGCAGATGACGTTACAGTGTAGTAGGGAAAGACTACTATGAAATAATGCTCAAGCTGAGTTGATCAATTTATATGTACTCTTGATCACTTATTATTTACAATTTATTTGCAAATGAGTTTTTACAATGAGAAGGGATCTGATAACTGAGGCATTAAGTAAGAATGTAAAGCAAGGCCTAGCTAAAACTTTGATATGGAGCGTGGTTTATTATGGGGTGACAACATGGTCGCTGAACATCTTCAACGATAACATGTGGATGTTGAAAAGGATGGAAAAGGTTAAACGAATAGAAAGAAAATAAATGAGAAAGTGGAAAGTGGGGTATGAGAGAGGATTAGTGGGAGAAACCCAACGGAGGTAGGAAAGATGGATGCAGAGTATTTTGGTTGGCGATTGAATGTTGAAAATTGTGATAGAGTAGAGAGTGCTAGGTAAATAATGCAGGGGAGGAAATAGTCATGTTGGACGGAATGAAAGGAGGCAGGAAGTATGCAGGATTGAATAAGGGTTTGTTGCGATGGCGGATGTCTGGTTTTGTTTTGTTGGGAGAGGCAAAAATGTATCGCTGTACGCTTTCATTGTCAGTGTCCATCCAAAACCTATCTTAAATATTAATATACTATAAATATATAAAGCTAAATGCTATATAGATAGCATAAATGGACTCTTGAAATTTTCATGGCAGGAAAAAGGAGTAAAAGGTCATCCCGTCAATCATAAAATGTGTGATGCTGAGTGTTGACGCTTAATGTGCACTATATTTTCGCTCAAGGACTCTACTTTCACCCCTGAACTCATTTATAAATATTTTTTACTCAAAGTTGTATATTTTCACTATAGTGGCTGATACATTATTTTATTTAGCCAGCATGAATGCAGCGGTGTATTGGATAGACTCCTAAATTCGCGAACCTACCGTCAAGGATAAGCGACGTCAAATATGCCGGAGCTAAGAACAAAAAAATCATACTATTTTCTCGCTACATTATCACTGCATACTTTGCTAAATGAAAAGTTTGCATTTGAAATACTACTGGTTCAATATTTTGAGTGCTACATGGTTTGTCAAAATAATTGCCACACACATTTTAATACGCTTGGAAATCTTTTCCTAGCGTGATTGAATCGGAATTCGAAGTTAAACTCGTGCGCAGGAACCAATAATAGTTATGCGGTGTCCTCAATAAATCAATTGAAATCTTGAAAAATTCGATCCCTAAAACGAAGCGAATGGGTTTGGCGTCCGCATTACGAAGTTGCTGCGGCCAACATAAAGGGAGATAAGTATAAGCTATCGATTACCTATCTTCAATATTATATCCATTGCAAATATCCGTCTAGTAAAATACTCAACGGAGTTTTGTATTATTTCCAAGTACAACTTTTGCTTGGGAATGACTTGAACATTTTAGCGTATTCTTTTAATGAAAATCTTGGGGAGGTACTCATCTCCTACATACTCATACCTGTATACATTAAGTGGCTTCGAATGGCACCGTGAATTTCGCGATTTAATAAGGTATTTTTCTATAAAATCCCCGCTTTTGTTACTTATAGAGGAACGGAACAACTCCCTATGCGCATATTCCACACTACGGGATAAAGAGAGGCCGAACTTGGCGTCCACTCTCCCTCAATTTCCTCCTACAATAAACATTTGGGCCATTCCATTATACCCTGATTTGGTTAGCTATTGTCGACGGATGACTATCACTTCAATGGATGACCGGTGTTATTGGAAGGTAACACTGAAAATGACCTAATTCCAAAAAACCTAAATAATACAATAATTAAATGAAAATCAATAACTAATGAAGAAACAATACCACTTAGGAACTGATAAATTCCATACTCTTTGAATTTCTTCTGGTGACCATTATAAATATCCATGAAAAAATGTCGCCAATACGGCTGGCATAAAACAAATAATTGGTCAAATGGTAGATTACTCTACTGAAACGAAAGCAAAATTGTATTTCTCTAAATGGAACGGAAGTTACACTTAAGACTATGCGTTTCCACAGAAGAGAATTTTATTGCCGGCTAGTTTCACGCCACTGTAGTATCATCTTAGCAGAATAAAAAGGTATTCTGTGAAAACACAAAGTCTTGCTGATTAATTCCCTTTGAATGAAGTTCTACAAAAGAATTGCCTTTTGAATTATTAAAAACTCATCCGACTTCTAGGGATTTAATTCGTTAAAGCTGCCTACGAATTTTGTTCGATAATACGACTTCAAATTTCGAAACGTGAAAAAAGTATCGATTTTATATTAAAATATTTTAGCGATAATTACTTATTTTAAACATACGCAACTGCTATCAATGCTAATTGGTGGGGGGCTATAACTAAATTTGCCCATAAAAATGAGCTTGCTACTCATCACTTTTGACACTTGCCATCGCTTCTCACTTCACAATGAAGGGAGTAAATCCCCTGGACTGATTTAGTCATAAATAGGTAAAAAGAAGCGCATTAATTCCTTGAAAGTGAAATATAAAGAGTTAATATTATTTTTTATATTATTAGTAGTAATTTATCGAGTTTGGGTAGTTTTTTGATGAACCATGGCACCACACACTGCTTTACTTCTAAGCCCTCGCGAACATGATATGACATATCCTTAAGCCCCATACCAAATTCAACAATTATTAATGCAATTAATAATATCATTTTAAAGAAAATAAATGATGTTTTAGTGCACAGGATATGTTCAATGCAAATTTGTTCCAACAACTCCGATATTAACATATGATTAAATTGAAATATTCAAAACTAGCGAAATTGGTTCCGATTTCATAGAGAGTGAGAGGCAGAAGATAGGTAGTTACTAAAGCTCCATTTTTAATTACATGAGCCTATTTAGTAATTCAAAGTTACTAATATATCTGAAATATTAAATTCTGATGGCTCATGGGTCATATAAATAAATAACACCAGTGAGGACATTTCAGCGCCATACCGTAAACATGGAGTTGCTAGACTTTTTAAGACCTGCACCCTAAGACTTGCTGCTGAACAGAATTCAGTGTGTACAAATATCTTAAATTTATCAATGGCTCTCCTATCGGTGTAGATTTGAGGATGAAACTCCTTTCAGACGACTGAATATTTCGGAAAGAAATTGAGGACAAGATCGACCTTGGGGATCTTTGGCCCGTTCAGGGTGAAATGATTGACGGGGATCATGCAAGAAGTGAAATAAAATGAAGTTCAATTTGTAACAATTTCACGCAGAGGCTTAAAACTCTATTATTATGTCATTAGAATTTTTTTTTAAATTAAGGATGGGGACAGTGTATCGACGTAATATAACTCGGTGATTTCATAAATCTGTTTATTTGTGAAGCAAAATTGAAATTAATGTTCGAAATACGCAAGTTAGGAAATCGGCACAAAAAACAATTCTATCAAACCAACATCATAGTATAGATTTCAGCCAAAGCCGCGTGGGCTCTCACACAAAAGAGTCACAGAAAAGTTAATGCAATTATTACCAAAGAAGTTGACATGTTACTGTGATTGGAATAAACGAAGCACACGAAGTGTTTCTTTCATTTGACTCCATGTATTCCCCTACTACTAAAATAAAAACGAGCTGTCAGGAATACTTGTGTACTTTTTGCAACACAAACCTGCAATAGACGTGATTAGTCATAATTGTAGTGAAAACCACGATCGTTAAATCTACATGCATTTCTTTTCGGAAAAAGATGTTTGTTTAATACATTTATGGAAACACCACTAATGATATAACTTACATAGGAGAGTTTCATGTATAAAGAATCCTTGCAGAGGGGGAAGGCGTTTAGAGGAAACTAAATAATATATTCAGTTACTTTAAGACGTACCATTAACTGACTAATTTCTCTAAAGAGTCCGAAAGCTTTTCTTGCACCAGGGTCCAATTACGAAGCATTAAAGCATCAATGTATGATGGTCTATTGCATACTGCTATGAGTCTGGAACTTAAAGAAGGATAATGTTTTGGTTATCTTCCCTTCTGACTAGCGAGCCTCTCGAGTGATTGCCTGCATGCATGGTGGGGAAGTCGGCCTTAACTTTAAATCTCTCAGATTTTAACTTTCTTTTTCAAACAAAGTATATGCCATGCTATACAAGTATGTAACATTCTCGGAAGAACACTTCTGAATGGCATATTTTTTCGATAATTTCCTCTGATTTATGAGGTGGTGAATGGAAGTAAACGAAACTTTTTGACTAAACGGAGGCTTAGATAAAAATTCATGAAGTAGAAGTACATAGTAAACTATAATACTGTGACATCCTTGTCGCAAAATATAGGCGTTCAATTCTGGGTGTTATTTCCTTCTGGATTTTTCCAGCTGGATTTGGTTAGAAATGAATATCATAGGAAGTGAACATCATAATATGGTGAAACCAGTCTAAGACGAAAATTGGATTTATTATTTAATTGCACTTTATTTTACAAGAGGATGTTACGTCCGTAATGTACCCGTCTCGGTTTTTGTGCCAGTTTCTTCATTTACTCAACCTGAACTTAAATCGTTACACCAGAAAATGGACGCCATATCCATAATCTCACCACTAATGCCTTGTAACGCAATGCTTTTCCGTGCCAAAACCACTCAAGTAAGTAAATTAAGCCAATTCAACTCTTCAAAATACGACCAATTACCGGAACCACCAGAATTGAAACCATCTTCGAGTCAGCTGTACGTAGCCACATTACGTCAACATACATGTATTGACAGTGAAATAGCGGCTTCGTCAAGCCTGAGCAAGGTCAACCGCTACCTATAAAAGACATGAAATTCTGCTCCTGAATTGTAACTATTGTTTTACTTTTAAATATAACTTCATTATAATAAATTTATATTAATGTTTAATGGCTCCTTTGTTCCCTGCGTGTAGACTACAACTAGTAGACGACCATTTCTTAATCGCAAACAAAGTAGATATGGAATACGTGATTAGGAACCTAATGTTAAAAAACTAGGAATGAGGTCTATCACTTAATAATAATAAAATCTAGTTATACGATTAGAAAACTTCTAACAACCAACAATAAACAACAACCGCTAAAAAACAATAAGCAAAAACAAAGATCTGTAGTTAGAAGGACAGCCGAGCAATTTATTATCAGATGGCGACGAACAAATAGTGCATCGTAATTGTTAAAGATACTTAGGAGGAGTTTTCCATTACACAGAGAGAAGCAAAAAAATAGCATAAACTAATCATACAAGTCAAAGCCATGCTCTATTATAATTTAATGGAGAAAGGAATCAACAAAATATGGAAGCACAACATACATGAAACTGTTATACAAATTACTGTGCTATATGTTGCTGAAACATAGGGGTTATCGGAAAGAGAATGAATATCAATCATCAGACGTGCTTTTTACGTGCTACGTACGTTTTTCACGTGCTGTGGCATGGAGAGTAATGGGTGTAGAAATGAAAGTACAACAAAGGTATGAATATCTATTATCTTAAAAAAAGGGATAACAGGAACTTATTAAGTCAGACATGCGGATGGTAAAGCTTTAGTTAACCAGTAAGCCAAAGGGGTTGTAACCATTTATGAGATAATTACGGAACCAAAGTGATAGGCATAAAATAAGCATTTGTTATAAGAAATCGATGGTAATGAGGTTTCCAAGAAATAGGAAGGTCAAGTTAAAAACTTATGTTGTAGGAAATAATCTAGAGAAGGCGGAATTTTAATTATTTAATAAGTGTTTTAGGCAAAAATTGGAAAATTAGTCGGGATACTAGAGAATTTTATTCAGTATAGGTGCACCTACAAGGAGAAGGGAGTCGGTGACTGGGACCATTAACCTAGTAAGGTGGTAAAAAAAATTACTAAAAGAAATTACTAAAATGTTGAGCATGGCTTTACTGGCTCGGAAACTTAGCCGTCGAGGCATAAGGACAGGTAAAGGTATGGAGATCTTTGAGATGTGATTATCGAGTAAAATGGAAAACAGAAAATGGTCGGAAGGGAGAATAAAATAAGAAGACAGAAAGAAGAAGCTTTGCATGGTTATCGCGGAGAAAGAGTTTGTCTTCGCTTTTGTATCAAAATCCGAAAATATTCCTTATGGCCTTTAAGGTATGAGTTTTATGTATGGATATAAGAACTAAGGCAATTAAAACCACCCAAACCCTAGGAAGAGGAGATCCTACCTAGTCGAGAATCGAACTCGATATCGTCAGTGTGACAGGCGAGGACGTCACCCCGACGCCACAAGCCACAAGTTGGGTAAAGGACACACTAAATGGAAATAGTTGTGAAGAAATGGAATTGTGCTGAAAATTGTGAAGGAAGAAAAAGGCAAGCGAGGTTCAGGGAAGAAAGACTAAGGCTTGTCGGATGGATTGAGGAGAGGTAGCGAGTTAAATATAGTTGACTTTAACGAGTGGTTTTAGGGTATTTAGTGTTAGGCGGACCTTATAAAAGTAGCAACGCCTATTTTGTTAGGCTATCAAAAATCTAGTTGACTTCTGATAATAGATAGAAAATTGAGCACCTTTTGGTATTTGAAATATGACAGGAAAGGAAGAAGATACCTAAACTGATGCCGCAATTATGCTTTTATTCTCGGCAGTTAAGCCAATCATCCTCGTTAAAGGAGATTTCAATGCTCCCTATGATATATATAAATATCTAACCTTTTTATAAGTGATATTCCGAGTATTATACCCTCTTATAAGTTATATTTCGAGACCCAGGCATTAAATTACCAGTTCAGTTGGTAGAATAAAACATTTAGTGGCTCCTTCGTGCAATGGAGGAGAGTGGTCGCTTCCTGGAATTCCAGCTGACAGGGTCATTATTTTTACAGTCATCGAAACCCCTCTCTCTCAGGTAAGCGTGGCCATGAGCCATAGATGCATTTGCAACAGTTTAAGTCGCCAGTTAGGTGACCGAGTTTCCTTTTTCTTTTTATCATCCTTATATTCTCGGATGCTCGGATGAAAACCGTTTACTAGAGTAGTACTACGTATGTTTTTCATGCCCGACTTTATTAAGCGACCGGCGAGAGTTCGTGATTTTGGGCTAAGGCTGGGTACGTGATGGCTCAACTCCTGCGATGAGTTATAATCGCCATAAATCGGCATTATGCGTTGACCGTGATTACAAAATATAGGATAGATTATGGCGGGTATATGAAATACAAACGGGAATAATTCGTCTAATCGTGACTGCAATCAATTTAATTCAATCAGGTTCAATGACTACCCTTCTGGATTCATGATAAAAGGATATAACGCTCTTGAAGAGAGAAAAACTGTTAGCAGGGGGAGGAATGAACTTAATAAGCTACAGCACTTTGCCCGGAACCTAAATCGAGAAAAGAAAAAGGCAAAGGAAGAATTTCTTATCAGGACAATGCAACAAATTTCTCTAGACCCATGAGAGCAAGAAAAGACAACAGGGAATGCATGATACATATTAAAAACTAACGATAATAGGATTTTAAGTGACACTGTAGAAATAGCAATTATTTTTAACTCCTGCTTTACGATATTTTATGAGGCATAGAAAACAAAACGAAAAATAAAGCTTGCCTTAATAGCCCAGAAAGAGCTTCGTCAGGGAAGCAACACAAAACAGCTCACCTCCCTCGACAAACGGTATTATCGTGGACGACTTGTGTTTTGTAAAAAATAAGGAATATGAGGAAGAATAAGTCAGTGGGACCGGAAAATATGTCAATCGATATTTCAAAACTAGGTGATGCCGCAATAGCTTTGTACCTGAGTCTATTCAAAATAACTTCAAATAACAACGCCTCGCCAAATGATTAAAAAAAGCAAATATTACACCAATTTTCAAGAAAGGGGATTAAATAATAGTCAAGAATTATAGAGCGATAATCATTACATCAGAGTTCTGCAAAATAATAGATAAAAGAATCGCTGACTACATTCGCGAATGGTGGACAAGAGATAGATAGCTATTCAAACACCAATATGAGTTTAGAATGGGATATTCGTGCGAAACGCAGCTTTTGGGATTAATCCAATCGGCGACGCAATGAATGAAGGAAAGAATGTTGATTCGGCAATCGATGATTTTTCGGCAGCATTCGACCGAGTGCCTCACGATAAATTATTGTTAAATTTGGATTCTTTAGCATTGAATTTGAGAGTAAAGCAATGGATAAAAATTTTCTTACACGCAGAATTCAAAAAGTGAAAATAGGGGATGCATTTTTAAAAGAGGCGGAAGTTATAGCAGGAGTTCCACAAGGCAACGTTCTAGGGCCATTATTCTTCCTAATGTACGTAAACAATCTACAAAATAATTTACATTCCCAAGTTAGACTCATTGCTGATGATTGCATTATATATAGAGGGGTAGAGCATGCATATAACCACATAATACTACAAAATGACATCAATCGCCTTGGTGACTGGGTTACAAATAATAATATAGGCATTGATTTAAGTAAGATAATGCATATAACTTTGTCAAATAAAAAGAATAAACAAAAGGGTATTTACATTCTCTTTGAAGAAAGAATCCCATGTAGCTGCCATTGCAAATATTTAGGCGTTTACTTAACTTGGGTTTTGGGTGGGAAGTCAAAGTAGATATAGTGACACGGAAAGTATTTGAAGTACTTCATTGGGGAATTAGAAATTTAAAAGGAAGTAGAGTAGCCACGAAAGGAAAGCCTATAAGGTACTGGTTAGCCCTATCCAACAATACTCGTCCGTATAACGGGATCCATATGAGCGGTATTAAAGGTTGTAATAGAGAAAATATTAAAAAGATAGAAAAAGTCCAAAGAAAGGCAGCAAGATATGTGCTCGGAAGGTACAAAAGAACATATAGTGTTACGGAAATGTTGAATGTACTGAAATGGGAGAGTTTGAAAAATAGAAGAAAAAGAAGTGGGTTAAGCGCGATGTATGGAATTGTTAAAAATGACGAAGCTTGGGAAGGATATGGAAAGAAATACAAAAACCAAATTTTAAGGGAAAAAATGACCACCATTTTGAAATAAAAACACAAAAAATATGAAGAAGTACTCTTTTTTAAACAGAGATGTTTTTGAATGGCACCAGCTACCTGGAGGTTTGGTTGAGCCCTTTCCATCCAATTTTAGGAGTTTTAGGAATAGGTATAAAGCAGCCACTGTGTGATAAACTTAATTGGTCAGTAATTATTCTGCTATTTTACTTATTAAAAATATTGTTCTGTTCGTGACGTGGACATCGAGAGAAGTTGTATTTCAAAAGTGAATGATGTTTTAACGGTGCGTGATTTTGTTCGGTACATGAAGTTGAAGAATGCGTGAATATGGACGGAGTACAGCGATGGACGGTACTTGTACGCATGGTGTGAACCTAGCCCATGTGTGATAGTAAAGGTGCCGTTGGTAATCTGTAAGTATCGTTGCATACATGAGCATTTTGTCTCATATTTATTCTTCTTGTGCATGTATGTCTGTTGTAAGAGTGACCGTTGATCAGATTTGACAGTTGCCTCCAGGACCATTGCCTAATTGCAACGAGATTTATATGAAGATATTTAAATAATTATAAGCACGGTCAAGGCTTACGCAGTATTTTCCAGCTTGGAATTGGCCGTTTTAGTTTAGGGTGTTATCATTACTTCGAGTCGAACATCTTAATGTTTGCTCCTGAACAGAAAATAAAAAATGGATTTGTATTGAAACTGCAAAAACTTTTCTTATAAGTGCTGTTCAAATGAATAATGGGATAGATTCTTCATTCAGCATGCCACCATAACGTATAATGTTTAGACCCTTATGTAGTTCGAAACACCCTTCTTGCTTGAAGGAATTGATTTGAGAGAGGGTCTCAACTTTTCCTCATCTGCAAAATGCATTATCTAACACCTTCAAACGATTTCATGCAAATACTCGGTTCGTTAAAATACCAACGGTTGAATCGTTCTCTGTGATTTCCTCCGGGCTTAACGAATCAAGGAATAGCAGTTATTCTGCTATTCGATATTTCATTCGTATTCTGCAGGAAAGGATATTTTTGTGCAGAATTTCCAGAAAATTTCAATCACAAATTAAATAAAAAATAAAATGACAACACTTTTACATGTCTGTTTATCTGTCAGTCACAAATTTGCTCTATGTATTAAAATGTTTCACTCGCAAAAAAATGCAAACTTTGTTAATATCATGATTATAAGATTATATGTATAAGCTGTAGGCGTAAGAGAAACAAAATGTCATTTTCCCATGTTTATTATTATAAAGGGCAAGAATAACTGCTATTGAAGTTGATCAGGAAATAATATTTATTGAGGCAGTCTAGTTTGTTACTTTATATAACTCAGTAATCTATGATAGCCATTACCAACAGTTCGTTTCAGATTTGTAAAGATAAAGTTGTTTTTAGAACTTATCGAGTTTTTTAGATTGATTGTGCTCGGTTAGGTCCCAATCTTTAAGTATTTGGTAAGGTAGAGACTGTGCAAGGAAATGCATTGCTTGATAAGTACCATGGAAATGTATAGGACATAACTTTGCTATGAAACATTGTGCAAACACTACCGCGAAAAAAATGCAAAATGTGTACTCCGACCTATAGTATGTTCAAAACACATTTGGGCATATGTAACGTAAGAGAGAACATTTAACAGCGCGTCAATTACGCAATACAACTAAGTAACGAATGCCTTATTCAATCCATTCTTTGATAATAGGGCACGTATCATTTCTTGCAGACAAGCAGCAATTGAGATACCCCGAAGGAAAAGTAAGGTTTTTTTATGAGAACGAACTCTATTAAAGGAATAAACTTCAACAAGAGTGCTTTATGACACTGGCATATACATGTATGCAGTATAACACGTAGTAACTGAACACTGAAAATACGTCACGCTTAGGAAGATCATAAATGTTTTGGCACAATGCTGTGAGCATGAGATTGTTAATCAATCAGATTGTCGGACAAGCAGAGGAGTCTAATGCAACAATTGCAGAGTATAAAAATCATTCGCCCTGACCAATGATTTTTACACTCCGGCAATGTTGGATCGTAATGCATATTAGCGGATGACTCCGTCAAAAAGTTACTGTCACGGCATCTCCCGCAGTTTCTTGTAAGCAGAGGTGTGTTGAGCAATAATCGTCATAATATTTTCAGTAAATATGCTATTTAAAATTAAATGCAGAACTACAAAATTCCTGTTAATACCAGTGGAATTAAACGAACTATGAGTAAATAAGCTTCTAAAATCGTAAGAATAACTCCTATTCATGATAATCTTCTGTGAAATATCTTTGAAGACTACAATACTTAAAATACTGTGAGAAGCTGCGAAAGAAATCATGAAATGTTGATCACAAGGCCCTCTGTTCAGCGGAAGGCAATCACTGGGCCTAGGCGATGATTTAAAAATTTATATTAAGAAAGGTTATACAAGCGTATTTCTAAAAACTGCAACCTTTCCAAATAATTAGAATAACATGAGAACAAAAAAAGATCATTTTTCAACAGTGTCAAGGAGAGTTTTTGTGCCGTATGTAACCTACGATACGATAATAATCATATCTAAAGTGAGTACCTGGAGAGTATAACAGTAAGTATGACAGAAATATATCCATTCGTTGTTTAAAGCACCGAAAACAATTCATTACGTCATCCACGAACCGCTCTCTAATTTTCCATTTTTTTTTAATCTTCCATACAAACTCTGTTGGGTAATATTACCTTTCTATCCTGAGACAATTAATATAATAATTAATGATTCCTTTCACAGGTACAGTAATTGTGAGATCACTTTTAGATAGGTACAAAATGAGTGCCTGAGTGTCTGACCATTTCGAATCTTCCACTGGTGTAGCAATGCATTTCTTCAAACATTTTATCGATGAAAACTCTTCAGATTTTATTTACTAGTATACTTTGTTACATATTTTTAATAAGGATAAAAACTCAAATCTTTTGGAAAATATTGAAAATTTGAAGCATCCAATGTTTGTGGCAACAAACATTGGATAATTCAAACTTCAACACGGTCTTCTCCCAATGAACCCTCAACCCCTCTTAATATACCTGACTCCCCCTTCCCCAAGTAGTTTATCCTAGAACTTGACCTTGTTATCGACTAGCCTCTTCTCATCCACCCATACTTCTCCTCCCACTCCTCCTGCTTGACCCCAACAATTTTCTTACCTTCCTCCCTTCTCACATGTAAAAAAGTGCCATGCTCACGATTTTTGTAATCCTCTTGAAAATGGCTGAAAGCCTTTTTTAAAGGACTCAAACTGTGGGAAACTACGAAGTCTTAAACTTTATAATCATGTCTCAATTCCACGAAGTGTATTCAGTTACGTTTTACGTTTAATGCTAGTACAGGTATTCATACGAGAAAATGGAATATTTCTTGACCCACAAGCCCATCCGACATTTCACACACGCCTGGAAAATAAAAATTACGAATTGGCATCGGAATAGCTAATCCTCATACACACGGGATAATAACGTACATATGGTATGAGGGTAAGCATTATTGAGCAGCACAGAATTTACGGAGGAATGAAGAGGTAAATTAAGTATGACAAACGATAGGAGGTTCTCTTCATAGCTAGAAGATATTAGTTGTTAGGGACCATCCAAAGACCACCTGTAGATTAAATATTTTGAAGATTAAAATAGTTATAACTTGATGCAGCTCATCACGCGTCGTCGCCTGGACAACTTTGATATTTCAATTTCGAATGAGCTTAGCTCCTCATGTTTTCTTGTTAGACATCTACGTGAATCAGTTAGCTTCGATGATCTATGAACTCTTCATTGTGGATTATTCTATTCACACGCACACATGTATTTTATCATTATACTCTAAGGCACATCTCCATATTCATCCAAAATATTTCAAATTCAAAAACGTATACTAAGAACTATTACACAGAAATCATATTATGCTCCTAACCTTCTTATTATCCTATGGCCTATCTTTATTATTATAATGATGTAATCTAACGGTTAAGGTAGGTTTTTGGATGGACACAACAGTCAAATAAATATTATGTGACTCCTAACAAAACCCAATCCAGCAACCGACTCTACATCAGGTCCCTTTTCATCTCTGTGTACTTCTTTCCTCCCTTCATCCCGTCCAACATCCCTATCCTGTTCCTGCCCTTTCCTCGTTTGCCTAACATTCACCCCCTTATTACCTTCTTCAACATTCATCTTTCCTGCCTCCAAAGGATTTCTCTCAACAAACCCCCCTTCTCATCCACCATCTCCAGTACTTCCTCATTTGTTTTCCTTTCGGTCCATTTCACCTTCTCCATTCTTCTCCACACCCACATTTCAAAAGCCTCCAACCTACGTCTATCCTCCTGCTTCAGTGACCACGTTTCCGCGCCGTACATACAAAAGTTTTCATCTCCATATCAAAGTTTTGACGAGTCTTTTCTTTACCTCTCTACTCAACGTCCCCGTTATCAACTCCCTCCTCCTTGTGAAAGCCTTGCCTAACGGAATTATTCTCCTTACGTCCCTACTACTTTGACCGTGTTGTTCCAAAACACTTCCGAGGTACGACCTATGTTTATATCACTTAAAATTCTTCCCTTCCCAAGTGTTGACCTCTGACAAGCGTAATGCTTATTATGTAAAATCTAAGGCAGTTCTCCCTAAATCCTGACTTCCATTAACACAGCACAAGAAATTCAAACGACCTCCACTAAATTAATATGATAACGAGTGCCACAAAATTAGATCCAAGGATCTCGTATAACAATCTTCCAAATGGCATAAAGTATATCAAGTCAGAAAATTTATTCCAGTCTAGGTAATAGGCATTACTTTTAGATAAGTTATACTTCTCCGTCAACGATTACTTGTATGAAAAGTGTCCTTAATAATAGTCTGAAACCTACTTCATTTGATACGTGGTTTGACAATATATTAATGGCTAAATCTATAACGTACTGCTACTATTTTGACGTGCCTTGTATGTATATATGCGTACAATGTGTGCATTATACTTGTCTTGAGGTAACTATAGGTTATTATTATTTCTCACTGCCGATCCTAATTCTCCGGCTGAAACCCATGATCTGGTGATCATATACGAGTTTCTTATTCATATAAAAATCCCTTATGCTCCAGTGTACTCCTATTTTTATGCAATGTTTCCATCACCGTTGTCACTGTAATTGAGCGAAGCCCTTTTCAAAATTCACGTAGCACACAAAGACATCCTGAGGAAATTCGTTGTCCCCTTCTATTACTGTTCTCATCTCTGCAATAGCGTCACGCGTTTCTCTTCCTATTCTAAACCCAAACGGATCTTCGCCTAGGTGGTTGTTTGAATTATTTCGTAACGTCCCGTTGATGGTTCTCACAATTACTTTTGCTGCATGTGAAATTAAGCTAATCCTCTTATAGTCGTCATATACTGCCACTTTGCTCTTTTTCCAGATGGTTATCAAAATTGATCCAAGAAAATCCTCTGGTCAAATTTCTTCTTTATAAATACCGCGTCTACGTTCAAATTCAACGCAATAAATGCCTTTTTATTATAAGTAACCGGTAAATTATAGAATAATGAAATCTGTCCAATAAATAAAGTGATGAATATTACATGATGTTCGTACATTGTATGAGTACTCATGAACCACTTCATATTAATTAATCCCATCGCTCTACAGACCAAATGGACATCAAAGGATAGGAAGTAAGATGACAGAGTGACCATTCATTTTAAATCAATCAGAAGCCAGGCACCACCTTCACCTTTGATATTCGATTAGGATCCATGTCATTATTTTCTTCCTTTCTCATCGATAAGGGCAAATGTATAAAAGTTCCCGTGCATTCAATCTTTTTCTACCATGAGGTCATGAAATATAATATGACGTAGAATGTGTAATTATCGTGCTAGGTAAAAGTGGATACAATGATGGAAATTAGCCCTTATTTTCTATTATAGACATTTCATTCCAGTAACACCCTTATCAAGCATGTCTGTATGATTGACAGATATGGGTCCACCTATTTTGTAGGTAATGCTGACGAATGTACTCATCCACCTCCGCAGGTACACACTCCAGCCACAAGCATTTAATTTTATCAAGTATAAGAGAGAATCGACCTCATTGATGCATTAGATTCCCCAGGACAGCTTTCTTCTTTCTTTCTTCATGTGCAGTGTGATTAATTTATCAGCCAGCTCTCTTGCCTGGCGTCAATAAATCAGTTGGTTCACCGAGGAGGGAATCGATACCCGTGCCTAAATTTGTCCATCTAAATTCTAAGTGTCGCAATGGGGATTCAGATGCCTTTCATCATCATTTTTATATCCCCTATGTCAAGCAAAATTTCACTTTCGGCCAGCATTCAGTGGTGATAACTCGGTAATAACATCTTTAAAAACGAATGGTGACTTAATTTTTAAACTCCTTCACGCTATTGAAAAATTAATAGTACCCCTTTATACCTGACGGCAGATGGTAGTGTAAATTTCTTTCGTTGGAAAAATGTTTGCTTCCTTTTAGAATATTTATTTCAATTGAATTTCAAGTCAAGCCTCAGTTTTCAAAATGTATATTCATCATTTTAATTTTGCGAATGTAAATTTATTAATGCTATACAAAACATTTTAATTTCAATTGATTTTGGATCAAATATTTATATTCACTCATATTTTTCTTTAAAATTAAAGTTAATGATTTCTTATTACTGACGTTCTAGTCTTCAAACATTTATTCAGCTTCTTTTGAAAAACAGGTCAACTTCTGATTCTTTATGATGCCGTTTTTGTCGAAGACGCATTTATATATTTTCCATTTGTTAGTTTTTTAGATATCCAGATTTTTACGCATATTTCCCTCATAAGTATTTACTCTTCAACATAATGTTTTTCTTAAATTTTAATCTAAGATATAAAAGAGTAAAAATTAAGGATAATTATGTACGCTTTAGTATTATGAGAGATCATAACATAAATTTTACTTTATTAATCACTAAAAGAATCACTAAGATGATGCTCATATTCCCTTATTAAGAATGTTTGCAGAAAAAATATTTTTATAATCAAGATATGTGGTTTTTAATATGAAATCACAAACTATCTCAATGGTTAATTTGTTTAAAGTCAACCTATTTAATTAGGTTTAAAGTATTTACCTGGAGAGAGAAATCCATTACTGATTCAGATTAACCTTTTTTGCAACGAGAACAGTGAGTTTGAACGAAAAACGAAAAGATGAAATAGACACCATAGAAATTAAGTTCCTCCGTGTCTCCTCAAGTGTGTATTAGATATGAAAAGTACTGGGAGAAATTCTTAGTATTTTTATAAACTATATAAGATTTAATTACCAACAAATATCACTTCGCTATGTAGAAAAATTAGATGTTATATTGAATACATGCGATTTTTTCCCGATACATAATGTTTGTTGTTTGTTCCTTGGCTCCTTGGTAAGGACTGTAAGTTAAAATAATATATATATATATATATATATATATATATAAAATATATAGAAAACCGTCATACAGGGAAATAATCACTAGTAAATAGATTTTAAGAATTATTATTAAAAGGATTTATAAAAGGTTTTAGTAATTTAAAGATGGATGAATATTGTCAATAATCCAAGTTATACATGCACATTTATTTGTTCGCATATGTGTATTTTGTATACACAATTTTGATATAGTAATTACGTACATAAAACTGGTTTAATCTTAAGAGTCCGCCATACTATTTCCATCAGCACCCTATTTCTGCGAGAGACCGTCTTGAAAGACCCGTGCCACTGCGAAATGTTGCTAAAACTGGCAATTTCCATTTTTATTTAAAACACTTATCTAGGCATTGAAGACGTCTCTCATAAAAAAATAATGTATGAAGATAATACTATAATTGGAGTGAGCTAAAATTGGTAGTAGTCTCATTCATACTCATTGGTAGATTTAGATGGACACAATGAATGCATTATGTCTTGGTCTTTAATGAAAATTTTAACTAGTTCTTCGCTTTCTAATTAAGTACTATTCAACATTAAAACATCTGCATTACACTTAATCACTCTTTAGATCTATATATTTTCATTCCATCCAAAATTTTTTAGCATTCCTTTTCTCCTTCAATCTCATTTTCTCGACATTTTTCTATCAGTATCCAACCTTTCCTCGAAATGTCTTCTTTAACCACTCTTCCTCTACCCCTTAAATTGCTCCCAAAAATATTTCACCTTCCATTAACGCGAATTTCGCTGATGTTCCTTTCCGCCGATTATATTTCCTTCATTCTTCTCCATATACACATCTAAGAATCCTCCAATCTCAGTTTACCGTCACTCCTTAACGTGCAATTTCGCACAACCCTCCAATGTTGTGCTCCTCATCAAATTTTTTCCCTGAGCTCTACTGTACGACTTCATTTAGGATTCCTTTCAGTATCTCCTTTCTCTTCTTTTAGCTTTCGCGTCCTTCTCTTAAAGGCCTTACTACTAAATTTTCGTCAAAAATTCCTCCTTAATAAGAAAATAATTCTGATTTCTCTAACTCATCCCTCTCTTGTCGGAAAATTGAATTAGTCTTCCTACTTAGTGAAAATGTCATTTCCACCATTTTTCTACGACTACTCTTCGCCACAGGCCTCTCATCCTGACACTTAAATGCTCTCTGCAATGACTGAAACCCTTTGGCTGACTGGCTAGCTAAATTTGACCCTCCGTAAATCTTGTTTAATCGACATACCTTCCTACTTATATGTCTACCCCCGGCCTCTCATGCCTTTCACTATATCCTCCGCGTACACATTCAAAAGCGTGGACAATAATTCGCAAACCATTTTTAAGCCTCTGTCAAGAACTACCCACTTTAATTTCACAGCCCTTATTGTACAGTCTGAGCCATATTGAGTTTTGTATAAGTACCCTATTTCTCCAGTCCACTCCAACCCTCAGCAGTAAGTTAATTAATCTACACCACTCTGTCTACGGTGGAAAGAAAAGCATACTGGTGGTATTCTATCATCCTTTCTAACAATATTCTTAGCAATTTTTGTCATTAACCCTTTCCCTGAAGTAATGCAGATCTTTTTCGAAGCCAATTTGATTTCTCTAAAGCAAAAACGATCTAAAGCCAACATGAAGTAGCAACAGTCTCCTTCTTCATTAATTTCTGTTAAAGCTCTTGGTGCTACATTTTCTGACTGAGAAATTAAATTTTAAGTGCCTCTAGTCCTCGTATACGGCTCCTTTTTCCATTTCCAGGATGAGAATTATGTAGGTAGATATAACCAGGTGTCCCGGCTAATATCACCCCTCATAAATTCTAAAAATGAACCCATAAAAACTCTTCCTCCAATTCTCTACTAAATCCTTGAATAACCTTTCTGGAATGCTATCTTTTCCTACTTCACCTTTCACTGCGTTCACTTTCATTTTCCCTCAGTGCTTATTGATGTTTCACTCACTGTCTATCGTGGTCTCCCATCGATTTTCCATTTTCCTTTCTATAGTCACATTCTCTTTTTGTAACGGAACTTATTTGCTCATCAAACATTTTCAGTTTCCTTTCCACCTTTCTTGAATATCTTCTGATTCGATTATTTTATCCTTCTTTACCTCTAAAAGTATGCAGAAATTTTCCTTTGTTTTTAAATCCGACAGATCTTCCTGTAAAAATCTTCCTTCCTTCCCCAACCACTGAAAGCTATATTATCTTCAAGAAATTGATGCAACATTTCATAAATTAGCAATAATCCGTATTTACATCCACTCTCAGGAAATTTGTGTTGATGACTCTGCTCCTGAATATATGTGTAACCTGATATTTCTGTCTGCCAGCATTTTCCACGTGTACCCGCGTCCATTATGGCGTCCACGTCCATTAGTTTGAATGCCACAATATACACACCGAAAAATCCTAATTATATTAACGGATATTTCATTATATTACGAGTGCTGTCCAGGAAGTAACCTCCGTTTTCGTGCAGCATGAGAAATAGTGAAGGTAGCGGAAATGGTCGCTGCATTGACGAACACCGTAGGTCAGTACTTCACGATCTGCCGTAATTCGTACGTCTCATCGCTTGTCGTTTGTTTACAACAGCGAATCAAAATGAAGAATTCAACTGAATTTCCCGCCAAGTATGAAGTCAGTTTAGGGATAAGGTTTTTACTGTTTAAAAAAATTCAAAGCTGCTGACATTCATCGGAAAATTTGTGCTCTGTACGGACCAAATGTGATGAACGACAAGATAGTGCGTCATTGTTGTTGTTCATTTAAGAGTGAACACAAATGCCCATGATGATAACATAAGTGGCCGCCCGTCGGTAGTAAATAATGAACTGCATCTGAAAATTGATGAAAAAGTTCGGGAAAATCGGCGTTTTACGGCATCTGAAATCTTTACAAAGTTTTCTACAGATTTCTACGACTCTGTTTCCTGGAAACACGACTAAGAAGTTACGCGACTACATATTTTATGCTCGTCTCGACGAGGAACTTCAAGATTCTGTCATCTGTTGGCTGCGATCTCAGGCGGCAGAATTTCATGCTGAAGGAATTTGAAAACTAGTTCAGAGAGATGATAAATGTTTAAATTTGTTTGGCAAATATGAAAAGAAATAGTAGAGTTATGTAGTTTTGAGATGAAAATTATAAATTTTCTATGTCTATTCTAGTGTATTTTTGATAGCATAACGGAAGTTACTATCTGGACAGTTACGTATTTCTATTTGAAGAAGGTCTATTAGGTGCCTCTTTTCTTCATTTATATAATATCCTAAATGCAACCCGTTGTTTTCTAATGAGGAGTGTGGAAACCTTATTGAAGGAATGATTAAATGGGAAGGATTGAATGATAAAAGGAAGGGTATATGTGCAAATTACCTCAACTGTCGGTCCCCTTTCCTAAAAATACAACTAGGAAGGATAAAAGGGATTGGATTTGGAGTGTATATGTGTAATTGTATTTTATAAAATGTGTTCATAATTACAAGTGGCCCCTAATGATACTGGTTTTTGTGTGTTAATAATGTATTAATTTAGGTATTTAAATTAAATCGTTGGGGGGATCCAGCGCTGTGGAGGTGGTCGAATTCTTATATTCTGGTAAAATCCTACTGTATTCTTTCACTTGATGTGTAGCAAGTAGGTAATTCATTCTCTGTTAACAGGACATTCGATTTACATTTTTCGTATTAGGATTTCCATAGCCCAGAACCTAAGGCGGTGGGCATTTCTGGGGAGTGAGACTTTGCTTAGCATAAAAGTGTAGTGTAGGTTTCTCGGAAATCCACACTAACGATCATCTCTCCCAAGTAGAAAATGTCCGCTACCGAATTCCCCCCTTTTTTGCTGCTATGTAGCTACTATAATGCCATCTGCCCTCCCCCAGAAGGAGCAATAGCCACGCTATCTCGATGCCTTATGAAGCGGGACGATCCTAGAGCAGAGACCATTCCTTTCCCCGTGCCTTCCTCGTTACCCTTCCTCTGACTCCGTCGGTTGAGCCTACGACCACACCAGAAACGCCCGGCATCGCCCTACACCCGTAAGTGCTCGCTCGTCCCTACTCCCCGGTGCATGAACCCCATTGTTAGAAAAGGGTTAAATAAAAACTCATAAACCAAATACTACTCTCTCATTTTGTGGTACGCTCCCACCAAAGATGTCGCGGCCGCCAACCACGCGGCCAAAGGCTCTTGCGCTAGGTGGGGTGTAGTTGAATGTATATGAAGTCTATTGTATTTCTGAATTGTCGGTCGGGAATGTGTAGAATACTAGCCGGTAACAGGTGTCTGAATTCCATATATGCCTGCCCTCCTTTAACGTTTTATCTTGTCCTCTTTGTGTAGGCATAAGAATAGCTGCTAACCATGTAACACGAGTATACGTAGGCATGTTGCATGATTGGTGCCCGGTCACCCCCTGTCCACTCGATTTTTGGTGGATCGCGGTGTGCCAGGTGCATGAAGAAATAGAAGGAATATACGATGTAGAATGGCTGGTGAACTACTACCCCCTTCCACACGGCCTTGCGACGGCTTGCGGAATATTATGTAACTGTAGATGAAAAGAGGCAAGAATCGCTTGTAAAGCTGTTCAAGACTTGTCTTTAAACCCAAAGATTATAACTTTTTTATGCAAGTATAGGGTTTACGATTTGAAAGAGTTTTAATTAATAATCAAGGGTTACAATAGCTACCATTATAAAAATGAAAACCATACTATTTTATACTATTTCCACAGTTATTTTGAACGGAAAATCCCTACACTTTCAGGAGTAAGAGCGTAAGCACAATCGTAAAATCTTCCCAATTGACGTACAACTCCATGCAGTTAGGTGGTCATATTTTTTACGTATTTTCCTACGATTACATTTCAGAGGATAGGATCAGTTATTAGTTTTGAATAAGTTGTTTATCCCTTGTTATTCTTGAATTCATTTTAATGCAATCCTGATATACGGAACTTAATGTGAACTGAATCATCACGTTGGCATGCTTTTCAGGACATTCGTTATGGTATAACCCCATACAAACAGAGAAAAACCGAAAAGCTTTAAGGATGAACGAATATTCGCGCACATCTCCTATGCTAGATTCAATGAGTTAAATGCTACACGATTGAAACCAACCCTGTTCTTGCATCTGGCTATCGTCCATGTAGATTCTTCCCGTCCGTCTTCTTTCCAACCCCTCTCGGTTTCCAACAAATTGTTCCCACACTCCAAATTTGGGCACTTTATTGCGAGTAGTAAGTTCGAGGGAATTTTTAGCAAAGGAAGCTTTTCATGAGCTCATTCTATTTTTCTGGTAGATTTACTTGAGAAAGGTGGCGTGGACCACCGAAAATTCGAAACCTAGTGAGTTTCTTTTCTTTCTTGGGTGTTTCTGCGAGTTTGTCTTTGTCCACTATTGCTAAATTCATATACATTATATATATATATATATATATATATATATATATATATATATATATATATAATAGAAAATAACCGAATATATTATATATATTCTAATATTATCTATGTATCTAATATTATCTATTATATATATTCGAATTTTATCTATGTTCAAAATTTTTCGGTCGGAATGGATGATTGGGCAGATAGAAAAAATATAATTTCTCCTCTAAAGGGTCTTTCTCTCCTATGGAGTTTCTCCATAGAGTATAAAGTCTACTGGTAAGGTGGAAAAGCTTTATACCTGGCCTCCATAAAGTATCAGAGTTTCTTCACCCTAAAAGGAGGGGTATTGGTGGAAAGCGAGGAAAACTGAGAATCGATCGAGAAGCAAGGTGCCAATTTGTATTAGTCAATCGAAACCGAGGGATTGAAGGGGTATTGAAAAAGCGGTTTTATACCGGTATTTTGTTTAGCTGTACGTCTCTAGTGAATGTAATACCAAAAAACGCTAATGCGAACATCAAGTGGGGGCGTCTATATCAGTATAGACGGGCAGAAAAATAATACCGGTATTATATCGGAGTAAGTAGTCAATCATTAGTGTTTACACTTTATCGTAAATAATGAATCCTTTGATTGGGAATGATTCAGGTCAATATTTTAGTTCACTGGAAGTAACCAGGAACAAAAGTCTTGGTATAAAATTTTAATCAAGGCAGATGGAATGAATGAACTGTTCCAGATTGCTTTCACTCGAGAATCTTCCTTGGAAAGGACAGGGAGGACTAGAGACAAGCATTACAACGCTATTAATGATTGGGTACTCAATTGCAATATCAATAAAAAGACACGCAACAAATAAATGGTTCTCAACCGCCTAAACAATGAAAGTCTTAAATTATTCAACAATGGATATCTCCCTAATGTCAACAATGAATCTCGCGAAATCACAACGATATAATCGTGATCGAGATGTTGCGATGCAACGATGATCGAGTTATATCTGTGCTTTTCCGTCTCATTAGTGACTTCTCTATTATGAAACTTCATGTCGTATCCATTTCTAAATTCGTTCGTAAATCCATTTCTGTGTAGTTCCGTTTAAGGTATACTGAATTGATAATGTAATTTCAATTATTATTGTTTCAACTAAAGTTTTACTCAAATATTTCATATACCATGGGATAACTCACCTCTTCGCGTACAAACTTTTCATCTGTTTCATTCCAAGCTCAATCTCAAGACGAATGTTGGCCCTTGACTATAAATCTACATATTTAGATGGAATTTTCACAAAACTACGAGCGTTTTACGAAAATCTAAATAATAAATGAGCATATATATATTTTTTTAAAATGGCGATTTTCACTACCAAAATATTTCTCATGCCGTATGTCCACCCCAAAGAAAAGTGTGGTGAACGATTTTCAACGACTGCTGTAACTTATTATACTAACAAACCGGGCATATGCAGCCATAAAATATAAAATACATTTTCCAAAAGAGTTCTTAAAAGCTTCTAGCTTTAAAGTTAAATAAGTATAGTACCTGAATCAATAAATAGATATATGCAACATAAAATATAAAATACATTTTCCAAAAGAGTTCTTAAAAGCTTCTAGCTTTAAAGTTAAATAAGTAAAGTACCTGAATCAATAAATAGATATATTTTACCTCATATTATCAAGCTTTATCCAATACATAACTTTAGACATCTGTCCACAATAACTGTGGTGGATGTTGTAACTATGTTGATTTCCATTTAGGGACGACTAAGTATAAATAATTTTCCCTGTAACGCAACAAATTGCAGTGGCTGGCAATTTGATTTTCTTTTTAATATTTTCCGAATACCTTTAATTGTGTGTCAATAAAAACTAATAAATATAGTTGTTCTGGGATAATCATGGCAATATTAATTATCATTGTACTCAATTTACGTACGATCCCTGCCAAATTGGACCTTATTTTACTGGTTATGCTTACATGGCGTTAGCGTTTACTTGGAAAGCAAAGAATACTGCCCTACACTCCACTGGGGTTACATTATATTGTAAAAAATTGTGAAAGTAAGGAAAAGAAATAATTTTGCGGGAGCGAGTCAAAGTACCGTAAATATGATCACGATGTTCATTACGGAAGTTAACAATGTATACGTTTCGAGTACATAGTCGTCCATTGCTGTCAAATATCATGCTACTAGACCTTTTCACACGAGATGTCGATCAGTTTGCGGTAGTAACAATGTAGTATAACCAAGGTTAAGCACCCCATCAATGGTAAGAAACAAAAGGTAAAATAAAAAGACAATTAATGACATCATGTGAACATATTTATAACCATTTTATAATTAAATGGTGTCACATCGTAATTGCACGAGGTCAATTTTGAGCTTAAGGAGATGGAAACGTCCATGTTTGACTGTCATTAATATCATTCGAGACTGTCATGGTTGAGATGGTTGAAAGTTGACACTTCATTCGTTGAGAGATTCACCTTAATATGATATGAAAATAATTTCGGCTTTCGTAATCATGAACCTTTAGCATAAATTGATCCTTATACCACTAATGTAAAAGTGTCTCGAAATACTGGGGAAAAGGGGTGATAAGACTGTGGTGAGTATCAGCAAGGTTTTGAAGAGAACTAGAAACCAGCTTTTTGGAATATGTTTATTAAAATGTTTTCGCTTTCAACTTTGTGCGTGTCGGAGGGGTCAAAGAGCTCCTTTTCGATTAATGAGCTTTATCGAAATCCAAAGGACGTGGGGTAAAATGGATACAGGAAAAATCAATTACTTGAAAAACCGGTATATGATTACATACATGCATCCATGCTTTATAGAGTAGGCAGAAGAATAACTAAACAAAATTATATGAGCAGACAGATGTAGTTCTAATCGATACTAGAAACTCCCATGCCACACTCAAAATGTGGAAATTGTTCCCAACATTAAGAGTTGGCAGATTTTAGCAATTTTTTTTAAAAAGGATGTACTTCACATGATGGTCGCCTGAGGTACTAGAGGAAGCACACGGAGGGGCAAAAGAGCACCAAAACCCGTGCTGGCAGTGATCGAGTCTCTTTATGCGTCGGCGTTTTGGTGGCGTACCCGCAAGGAGTGTCCCCGTGAATATCCAGGCGCGTTGCGGTGGGACGTCAATAGTTTCTCCACGAGAAAAAATGGCAACCACCGAATGATCGTACGCCTACGAGTTTCCCCGTGTAGACATACGAAGACCTTTTCTCTGAGTGGGATCACTGTGTGAGAAGTCCTAGAGTGACTTTGTGGAGGGTACCGGTTGCGAGTGGCGCCCCTAGGGCACCTTGGCGCCACCCCATCGGAAGAGCAGGGTCCACGGAAACATGCGAGACCGCGGAACGACGCCAGGCTTCTAAACGAAGAGTAACTGCAACATAGATTTCGGACCAAAAAATTCAATCCTGTGTATCGAATTCTATTTGTAAAATCTAGTCGGCAAGAATAGAGATCCGCTCTAACAAAAAATATCGGCATCGTTCAGGTTGTGACCACACACTAAGGCTATCTTCCACGATAAACATTTTGAAGATAGACTTCAAAGTGTAGCGCACACACTCCTAAATTATTGTCCCCATCCATTGACAGCAGCCTAGTTCGATTCTTAGTTGAAGAAGCCTTCGTCCCGATGACGACTCCAGTATTTCCACTAAATGTTCGAATCAGACTTGCGAACAGGGCCTTTATTTTAAATAGAATTAATTTCGTAATTAACCTACGAAGGTACTATTAATAATTTATATAATATTCGACGATTATTTGATCTGATTTCAGCTCTGCTACTTGTTCAACAGCGTTGAAGATAGTGTTGAACATGTTGATAGGATTGGCCTTCCAAGTTGAGACACATTGGTATTCACTCCGACTCATTCGAACAGTTCCAACTTTATTCCCTTTTATGTATCCACAGCTTAATATTCTTGGCCGATATGGTCTACTGTCCCATTATTCTTGCTCTACACCATATTCTCTGTAATATTTCTTCATTCGAATTGTGTACGCTTTATAAATAACTGGCCATATACATAATTCAACACTGATTTTATTTAGTTTCACGTACACTAGGCTTAAATAAATTGTTGTAGAAGTAATGTATTGAAATAAAAATCAAATGAAGATTATAATCTAATAACAGAATATCACGTTATATCCAAGACACAGTAATTAACCTGAAGGCTTACTCGACGAATGAGGGTAGAGCGACAAAAGCCACATGGTTTGGGTGAAGCTGAGGGTACTCGGAGTGGCACATACTGGAACCCGGACCCTCCAGAAAGTAAGTGTCCGGGCGCTAAATGAGTGGCCGCTCCCCACCATATCATTTTCATTGAGAAATACAATAACCAAGTCGGACCATGTGACAATTTAGAATAAATGAACTTTGAATGAAAATGGTCATCCAGAAGAGTGATATTGATTATTGAACCATACTATGGACGAATTAATCAACGCTAAAGATTAACAAGTCGTGCCAGTTGATCAAAACAATGCCGCTCTCTGTATCCATTACTAAAAAGACGACACTGTTATGGTGTTCAGGTTTATATGGCTATATCCATACTGAACCGATAAGTGTGAACGACAGTTGCAACCAGAACTCACTCTCTCAGCACTTGTGAAGTGCTTCTTTTAATTGTCCCTTAAAAATTAAGTAGGGCCTGGATTTACTGGGATCATGAATTCAAACACCCTGAGTTTCTGTGAAACTTGAAAATCTTATTCAAAACGTAAAAATCAAATTCATACGTCTACGTCTTATCCTCTTTATGGTTTCGATCGTAAAAGGGCCTACGGCTATATATAGAACGGGAAGGGGAGGAAATATTTCGCCTTAGGAGTGTTGCAATTACGTAAGCCGATACCATCATTGAGCGATTGTAGAAAAGGGATAAGAGGGTCACGATATCGATTAGCGTTAAAACTCCGTAACAACCATTAAAATACTGGCACAGATGTTCAGTCACCCCTCCTTTTCGTTTAAAATTTATAGAGGGAAAGGTGTTAATGGCTTGATTCAATATTTTCCTCGATGACATCCAATATTGCGAACAAATAACGATTTACATGGGGTCAACCCATCAGCAGTGTATGTCACATTTGAATCCTTAGGGAAGCCTATGGCTAACACTTAAGAAGAGGAACCCCATTGGATACACCCCGAGGCACGATAACTTGCTGAAGACCGTAAATGAATGAAATGTAGAGTGGAAATATTACGAAGAATGACCGAGGATGTGCGAGAAGAAGGTTATGGAAAAAGCTGGTGCCAGAAGCAGTGAAAACGTCAATAAATTAGCAGGGAGCAGAATAGCTTGGAGAGCTGTTACTGTCCAATTCTCGGATTGATCACCCATGAAGATGATAAAAGTCAAACTAGAAGCTTTATTACCCCCATCAAGTCCATATGAATGAGTTAACTGGAAACGCAGCGCTGGGTTCTCAACAAATATCTGTTAACAAACTGGATAGTATTTTTCTCTTATCGCTTGGAATCAGGGTTTGAGATGTGCCAAGAATTTAATGGACATTGGATCCATCGAAATAGTTTAACTATTTCACGCGCTAAGCAATGATTTGTCTATAAAACTTCATCCGCCGCATTACTGCGTATGTGTTGTCGCATTCATTTGTAGCGTCCTTGGGGCGTGTATTCCAGGGAATTAAAGGTACTCGTATAAATAAATGAATGCTTAAGTATTTAACATTTCGATAGGTCACTTGAGGATATTAATAGTTTTATTGCGCGGATTTTTAAGGGCGGCAAAAATAATCAAATAGCAATAACTCTGTCGACAAGCGGTAAAATTTGTCTTCCATAAGGGCCTCGTTGGAGAATCAAAGAAATTATTATTCTTTTCAGCTCACATTGCTGTATTTTGACACAGTGCACATTTCCACACGAAATTCACTCTTGCTCGTACGATTTCTCGATGCATATTGCGTCCAGCCCTGTGATTCAAGCCTTGCACGACGTGTTAAGGTAGTGGTAGAACAACAGCCATCTGGATTATTAGTTTTACATAATTAAGAATTTTTTCCACTAAATATCCGTAGCAGTAATAGATTTGTCACTTGGGTTTCTCAAATTATTGATTACCTTAAAAATATTATATTATTATGAAAAGTATAATTATATTTTATTGCGCTATATTACACCACCACATTACATTATTGATTAGAAATATTAATGAATTAGTTATATTATATGATCTATTGTTTCTCTAAACAAAGATGAGGTGCTCAACTTTGGTTATGCTGTGCATGCGAATCGTGCGATGGAAGGCTACTTGAATCAACCGTTGCTGGAGTCTATTTAAATATTTATCACGCTCCGTTGATCTAAGCTTCTATTGCGGAACTTTTCAATGGAAAGGTATCGAGTGAAATGACTTCCATTGTTGCCGCTTTTCTACCGCAAACCGATCGACACCTCGTGCCAAGAGGGCGAGACGCATGAAATTTGACAACAATGGACGAATATTCACTTGAAACGTTCACATTGAGAACTTCCGCAATAAACATCCGGACCATATTTGCGAGCTCCATATTTACGGTACTTTGGCTCGCTCCCCCAACATTGTTTCTTCTCCTTGCTTTCACCATTTTTTGCGACATAATGCAACCTCAGTGGGGTAAAGTGTGGTAGTAATTGCTTTTAAAATAAAAATCAACGCCAAGTAAACAATATTAGTAGAATAGCGTCCAATTCGGTAGGAATGGTATGTGACACTTAGATATTCTCAATCATCTTTCCTTTCTCAACAACTACTCTTTGCGCCACTTCTAGGGCATATTCCCTTCTGACGTAATCTCATTCGCTATTTAGTTGCACTCCCTTCAAAAATAGTTAGGGGCTATTTTCTGTTTAGCGTCAAAAACGTGTTAACATTTCATCGAATGGATAGAAGCAATTGGGCAGACGCAAGGGGAATGGGTGGAGACGACTAGGAATATACGATCCTAAAACTTTCTGCCTCAATTGGTGAAAGCATTTCAAATATCTGCAATAGGAACAGTCATGCCTAATTCCGGTGACTGCGGATGCCGGCCCCAAACGGATTCAACGACCTCAGAGAATTGTAAGCCGCACCACTGGACTTTCGTGATCGATCGTGATGAAATCAAAGGCGTAGGGGTTCTTCGTTTTTATCCAGGGTCAACGGGCACGATGACGGTTGGTGGGTGCCACCCTTGGCAAAGAACCCACGGGATCAAAATCCAAATTTTCAAAGTGTTCTCCTGACGGTCTCTCAACTGCTAGCCTCTGACGCAACCGCAAGATTATTCCTCGGAGGTGCGCAACGGCGCACCCGGAGAGACGGTCAGTAGGGCTCAGTAGGGCTCACGGTGGTGGAGGCGAACCACCTAAATCCCTAGGATTTAAAATTTCGCATAAACCTAAATCCGTCTTATTGGTGTCCCAACGGAGTAATCATAATTATCGGGGAAGGGCGACCTCGGGAGCCGACGGATTTGATCAATACGAGCAGGCTCAAGACAGCGCTGCTTCCTTGGTGGGCGGAGGCGGAACTACTTGCCCATCAGGCTCGTGATAAAAAATATCCATAATGGCCATTGAATGCCTCACTTCCATCCATCTTTGGAATGCAGTCCCCTCGCACTGCTTCATTCGGCAGCAAAAGTAAATGGGAATGGGTGCTACATACGGATTTTTCCTTATCGAGGCTGGTTAATGAATGTATTATTCTTGTAATTCTTCAACCAAACTTGTCAGTGAAGAGCTTCAGGATTGATATGTTTTTATTATTTTACGCTCCGAGTTCAGCTGGCTTAGAGTAACAATAATTTGTCGAAGTAGTAAACATGATTGCATTTCCCAAATTCATGTTAATGTGGCAATTTGTTTTTCTATCTGGTATTATCGGGTCTTAGAGGAACAAAAATTTGTCGACTTCGAGTTTTTTTTCGATTCATAATTTATTGTTTAACATATATTCAATGCTAAAGTGATTGTCATTCCTGAGAAGTCTTCCTCTAATGTATAAGCAGTTCATTAGGCACTTAATGGAGATGCAGTATGGAAATGAACGTTAGTGTGTGTTCCAAAATCCGTGTTACGTAAGATTTTTCCTAGGAGTAAATTCATACTGCGGCCTCGAGCAGTACTCTGAACGAAGGTGAACGGTGCTTCCGCGATCTAGCGAGAGCCTAACTCACTACTGACACTCAAACCTGGCGTCACCCAAGGGCGCCACCACTCTGCAGGGTGGCTTTCCACGGACAGACACGCAATGAAATTTAAAGTTACAGGGAGTTTCAAAAAACGAAAGTTCAAAATGTTGAATTCTTACGAAAAGTTCTGTTCTCTATTAAGTCAGAATGATTCGATGAAATTCATAGCACCGTCAGGCTAAGACGCTTGCGAAGGGGTCGCAGATCATAATTTTGGTGGATAATCCTGGATTCGTGTAAAATTCGAGTGTATACCATGTTATTCTAATCGATAATTTTTTGGTGTGCTTGAGAATGATCTCTGTCAACAAATAAGATGCGGTAGTGATATTTTTCCTTGTCTAATAAATCATTTTCTGTGACGCCGGGAGCTGGCACGAGCGTGGGAGTTGCATTAACTCAACTTGCCTAACTCTGTTCGTATTCTAACCTCTCGCGGGCTAGCTACAGTTGAAGACTCCAGGGCCAAAATTGATTTGCGAAAACACTAAATTGAAATTTACTCTATTATTTTATTTGAGCTTACTAATGCCTAATTAATCCATTTTCTGGACAATTGTATTCTCATATTCCGATATTGCCAATGGCCACCACTTAAAGGCTTCTTGTCTCTTCCATAGTTTTTTTCTGAAAATGTTAGCATTCTGCGAAGAAAATTAATTCGTTGAAAATATGGAGTAACATCATTTAGTTTCGAAGGAACAATTGTAAGAACCTTTGCATGAGCACAATATTGCCAGAGATTGTGATTAATTGGGCTCAAAATTGCATGCATATTCCACTCAAAACTGCAGTGCCACCTCATGTTAAAGTTTGGTATACATGTAGGAGCCATGTTCTCCCTTTTCTTTGCAAAAATCATAAAATGAATTTTTCATACCCAAAAAGGTTTTATGCTGATAGGGTCCAAGCTGAGAATAGTAAGCTTCACAGATGGATTCTATACCCCTATACCACTACTCCATGCCAAATCCACACAAATTACTCAGTAGATAGGGTGTTCGACTGCTGATGATTACCAGGCTCAAATCCTATAAATTCCTCTGGTCACCACCACTTACTCTAAGTTATCCTTCCTTAGCTTTCTGTTTACCAGAACTCTAGATAACCAAAACATCTTACACTGAATATATGACTTTTACATGCTATTAGGGTTAGTACAGATTGAGTGCCTCACTTACCGGATCAAACTTAATGTTAAAGGTTTACTAAAGATGAGGTCAGTGGGTCAGAAGGCAGCACAATTGAGAAAGGCATGGATCCAGGCATCCTAGAAAGTAAATTACAAAGACAATTTGGGAAAATTTAACTTATAAGCTGATTTTTCTGTGAGAAAAGTCAGTCCCAATGATTGGCACATTTTCACATAAGCAGATGAACTGGCAATGGTTCATTCAGACAAACATGTTAATTCTTTATTTAAGCTTAAAAAATAAATGAATGAATTTATTATGCTCGATAGGCTTTTTTTAATCAAATAATATTGCATAATGAAGGAAGTCAGTCAGTCAGGTTGGAGTGCTAGGTTTATGACACTATTGAAGATATGATTGAAAAATTATTAATTGAACCATGAGAGGTGGAAATGGTGCATAAGGGATCTAAATGGTAAATGAATTAAGGCCAGCTAGTTTCAAAATGAAAAGAGAATGAAATGACTTGGCTGATAATAGCTTTTAACCAGGTATGCTTGGTGCTGAGATAGAAAGAGCATTATGAGAATTGAAATCAAATAAGGTTATGTGGATAGATAATTTCCATGCAGAACTACTTACCAATTTAGGAGTACATGGAAACAAGAGTTTTTATGGAATAATTCATTGTATTTATGAGGGAAGAATTTGGCCAGAAGACTCAGATCAGTGCTAGTTCCAAACCCAAAAAAGGGAAAGGTAACTGAATGTGAGGACTGTAGAACAATAAGTTTGATTTCACATGCAGCTACAGGAGCACTTAGAATCATCAATAAAATAATGGAGAAAATAATTACTTAGATAATGATCACTTTGGTCTCAGGAAGGGTAGAGGTACACATGATGTAATAGCTGTCATGAGGTCACTGATAGAAGTGAACATATAATACAATGAGAATGTTTTTCTTTGTAAGTTAGATTTATATAAGGCGTTCAATAGAGTGAATTGAATAATATTAATTCATGTATTACAGACAATAGGAGTGGATCAGAAGGATAGGCAACATATCCAAAACCTGTTCATGTTTCTGACTGCTCAGATGCGTTTGGCAAATTAAGCTGTTATCCAAGGGGTTACAATCATTCCTGAGTGAAGTTCATGTAATTGGCCACAACAGAAAAACACCACATCAAATTCCATAGATGATGCAGGATTCAATTCTTTAGAGTGTCTCTTGGGTAATGTACTTGGCTTAATTTAAATATTGAGAAAAATGAATGGCGATCAGATAAGGAAGAGGTTAGTATTTTTGTTGCTGCAGATGATTTTCCAAGATATGTTAAAATATTATCCATGCATGTCTCATAAAATGTTGCAATGCAAATAGGCAAGTAGTTCATTGTATACATATTATAACAATTTATTACAGACATAAATTACTTCTTACACTTGAGGTTGACAAAATGTTGCAACTAAAGGCGCCTGTCCTAATGACACATGGATTACAAGAAAAATAAAACATTTTGTCTAAGAGACAGCTCAATTTTGTCAATTAATGTCAAAAAGTAATTAAAGTTCAAAACAAAGAGGTAGGATTTTAAGTCTTTGAATTAGTTTCTTCATGAAAATGACTAGGGTTACAGTACAACAAACAAAAAGATGTATTATTTAAACAGAATATTTTTCAAATATCACCAAAATACAATTAGTTGGACTTTGCACAATGGAGAATGAACTAAAGCAGCTGAGAAGGATTACACCTCACTAAAAATAGTATCAATATGCAACAGTGAATGACTCTTCGGAAAAAATATTCCTGAATGTATAAAAGGCTACTTATCAATTTATTTGATTAATATTTTTGAATTAATACTTTTATAATTCCCTAACCACTATTATTTCATGTAGGTGTAAGCATGGTGAAAAGTGCCACTTAGAATGAGTTTGTGGCATTTCCAGAATCGGGAACACTTTTATTCAAGGTAAGTCATCCTGATGTACTTGTTGGAAATGAGACATTTACTCAAGGCCTAGGCATTTCTATACAGTAGGCACTATAACAAGAAGACCCAATGAACTAACTATATTCAGACATTCATTTGACTCAAAAGAAAAGATCCCTTGATACACTGCGCTTCACCATCACACATTATCACATCAACACTTGAGGATAATGCAAATGCAGTTTATGCAGAGCTTCCTTGAACCAATGATAAACACATTTTTGAAAAGGCAGAGATGAAAAAATAATGCAAATTCTATTCTTGGGCCCCTCAGGTAAAAGAGGTCAAAGAATAGTGGCAAAATAAGAAAGACAAGTAGTTAAAAAGGATGGATCCAGGGATTAGTGTCCTCTGCATAATTCCTGGCCAAATACATGAGAGTAAAACACTACACATCACATTGTATAACCCCCTTTCCTCAGCATTTTGATGATAGATGTCCTAACAATACCTGCCAAACACCCTTGCAGAGGAGTAATGTGCCGGTGAAGGTGAACAGGGGTACTGTGCTCAGCCATGGGTTATCATCACCTGTCCCTTAGTCTTCACACTGCCTAGGGAAAAGGGTGTGATAGTTGAGGCAAGCCGATGATTTCATATCCAGAGCTTCCCTGAAACAAAAATTGATCTTATTCAGAAGGTTATTTTCATGTTTTTTGACACTGCAGAATTTTGTTGAAAGATGAGCTTTGACAGATATATTCCATAAACCCATGATAACAAAAGGCCATCAGGCAGCCAATGAGAGCCAAGAGGTCACTCTGTAACACTCCAAGCACATTGAACTTTTACTCATAAGTAAATCAAATCACCAATTGGCTCCTGGGGGGTGTGTCAAGAATTCATGAGGGTATCATTTTTCAAAAATCAAGTTCAATTGTACTCAAAGTTTCCAGATTAATTGACTACTATGAGAAACAATATCATCTTGGCTTCCTGGTTTAATGCTATTAATGACCAATACAAAAATTTACCGATTAAGAAAACATTGGCAAGCAAGTCACATTTTATGAGGGACCAACTAGAATAGATATTTAGTCAAAGGGTAGAAAAAAATTTATGAACTAAGGTTCATACGTAATTATTCACTGTAAGGGTTACTGAACCATTTAGTATCAACAGAGGAATTCTGATTTAAAAACTATTCTAAATTTCTGAACGTATTAAGGCATGTGTTACTCTCTGATACATTTACATTTTCCCCTGTGAGTTTCCATGGGGCCATGTAGCAGAGGGTATTAGGATGCCAGCCTTTATCACATAAATGCAAGTGGAAGTAATGAATCCAAAAAAGAAATGGCAGATAACAGATTTTCATCACAGTGTTTAGCCTAAGATTTGTAATGATCACAAATTATGCAAAGGATATAGACTAATTAATCTGCATTGGAGCCCATTTATCTTTTTTCACCAGTTTGTCTGTTTAGTCATTACAGCATAGTTTACCTCAGTTACACAAGAGAACTCAAGTAATAATTCTAAATGCCTAAACTCATTGTAAAATTGAAGCACTGCCTATCAACAGTAGTGGTGGCAGGCTTGTCGTGGAGCATGGGCATGGTAGAAGCCTACAGATGAACACACTTTCTTCCCTTTCTACTGCCCACATGAACTTTAGCATAAACTAATCAGGGTGCCTAGCTTCATCTAATTAAATTGTTTTAAAAGGATATTCAATTATATTTTATAAATGCACTAAGTTCTATGATCCACAGATCTTTAAACAGTGATAATATTCCCGATTGGGAATTTGATTCCATATTTATACCATTGGACATCAAAAAACCTTTATTGTCACCTGATGCTCAATATCTTGGTTAAACCTCCAGGATGCAGTTTTGCCAATCTCTTGAGCCACATTCCCTGGTAATATGACTCATAGATACTTTTTAGACTATCCTGCATCACACATTCATGTAACATCTAAATCAAATTTTCATATTTTTGTTTATGGATTCTCCTTCATTCCCCCATCTGGTGTATACAAACCTCTTCCAATCGGTGGTGGAGATGGTTACTCAGGGACAATATTGGATTCCTAAAGTACATTTTATTTGATAAATCTGTATTTTGTTCTAATTCATTTCTTTTTTAGAGCTTTTGAAATTTTTCCTCTGTGCTATAAATGGCACTACCTGGAGGTGAAATGAATTCTTAAAATTTCCAGAACTTAGTATGTCATGCCCTTCATGTGAAATCATGAAGTATTATCAATAAATTGTGGAATATTTAGATTCTATCCAAATAAAGATAGGTTAAAATGCAAAAAAGATGTTTGCAGAGCAATTTGTTTGGCAATGGGATGTTTATGACTGTGACAACCACGTTTTAAAAGCCTCCAATCTTTGTCTATCCCCCTGCTGGAATGACCATGTTTCTGCATCATACAAAACCACACTCCAGATCAAAATCACTTCTTAACATCCTCACTCAACTCAATTCCCATCTTCCAGTGAAAACTTCTTCACCTAACACAACTCTCCATCTTATGTCCCTTGTCTGAACATTTTCATCCAGAATACTTCCAAAATTGGTAAACTGCTCCACCTGATCAACTTTATGAACTCCTATTTTGATACTTAACCTAGCCTATCCCTTTCAGGAAAACTGCATAACATTAATTTCATTTACATTTATTCTCATCCCATACCTATTGCATTAACTTTCCAATACACTCAGAAAAGTTTGCAACCCATTGGCTGAATGTCGAACTACAGCTTGATCATCAGCAAACTTAACTGATTTTATGTATTCCCATTGACTTTAATTCCCATTTCTAGTTCTTTCCATGCCTCTTTTTACCATTTCCTCCACATATATTTTACATTGAAAGGCACAGGTGATAATGGACACCCCTCCTTTCCCCTCTTTCTAACATTGCTTATTCGAACTCTCCATCAACCCATTACACCCGAGTAGTCTGAGACATGTACAGGTTGCAGACTGAGTCTCCTATCTCTCCAATCTACTCTTATTTTTTGTAATCCATTCATTAATTCTACCCAATTCATTCTGCCAAATGGCTTTTTAAAATCTACAAATAAACAAATATACTACCTTGAACAAAAAGTTCCCGGAACTTATTCAGAAAATTAAAAATACAAGTTTATTCATCTAAATCTATATTGTCCCCTTCAAAGTAATCCCCATCGACTGCAACACACTTATGCCAGCGCTTGATCCAATCCTCGAAACTTTTTTTATATTCGGTTTTCGGTATGTCCATCAGTGCTTCCTGCGATTTTTCCATTACTTCCTCTCGGCTGCTAAAACGCGTTCCCCGTAATGGTCTTTTAACTCGATTGAACAGAAAGAAGTCACAGGGAGCCAAATCAGGTGAATTCGGTGGCTGTTGGATGGTATTTGTTGCATTTTTCGTCAAAAAATTACGAATAATGATAGCACTGTGCGACGGTCTCGACGCACTGTGCGACGATTTCTGGTCTCTTTCGGCGAATTGCTTCACGCAAACGTCTCATAACGCCCAAATAATACTCTCTGTTTACTGTCTGGCCTTCTGGTAAAAATTCATGATGCACTACACCGTTGTAATCCATGAAAACCGTCAGCATTGCCTTCTTTTTTGACTGAAAACGACGTGGTTTTTTTGGTCTCGGCTCATTTGGTGAACGCCATTCACTTGCCTGATGTCTGGATTGCGTGTCGTACTCATAAACCCACGTCTCGTCTCCAGTAATGATCCTTTTGATGAATGTGGGATCGGATTCAGCCTCGCAAATCATGTCTTTTGCGACGTCAACACGGTCTCTTTTTTGCATGAAATTGAGGTCTTTTGGCACCAACTTTGCTGCTACACGACGGAAACCCAAATCATTAACCACAATGTCTTGGGCGGATCCATAGGCAATGTTCAAGTCCTCCGCTATTTCTCTGATGGTTAATTTGCGGTTATTGACCAACATTTCTTTTACTTTATCAATTTTTTCACCGACTTTCGATGTCGATGGTCTGCCACTGCGTTCATCATCTTCGATTGACTCACGACCACTTCTGAACCGCTCGTGCCACTGGTAAACGACCGTTTTTTTTAGAGAGTCGTTGCCGAAACACTTTTCCAACATTTCCAACGTCCGTGCGCCACTAAATCCGTTTTTTACGAAAAATTTAATACAAGTTCGTTGTTGCAAATTTAAATCCATTTCTGCAATTGTAAAAAATCGCCAACACACACAGAGATAGATGTACTCTTGGCTACGTAACTTTTGCAAATGTCAAGTTATGACACTAAGATTTAAAGGGAATATCAACAACAGATGTACCAATTCAACAAAAAAAACAGAACTCAAATCGGAACGATGGGAGCGCCACACGGTGGTTATTCCGGGAACTTTTTGTTCAAGGTAGTATCCTCATTGTATTCTAGGTATGCTCCTCTCCATTACTGACCTCATTACTACTATGGCATCAAGCGTGCCTCTCTCATTCCTCAACCCAAATTGACAATCCCCTAAGTAGGCATTTGCACTGTTCTCCAACTTCTTATTGATTATCCTGAGAACTGCTTTCGCTGTATGCAAAATCAGAGTTCATGTTCTGTAATGCTTACATATTGCTGCCTTTCCCTTTTTTTGGAATAGGAACTAAAATTGATCTGAGGAAGTCTCTGACCAAATTCCTCCCTCATAAATGCTAAAAATTAGTCCATAAAAACTCTTCCTCCCACCTTTCCCTAACCCTTTAAGTAGTTCTGCAGGAATGTTGTCTACCACAATGGCATTATTTGATTTCAATTTCATTAGTACCCATTCTATTTCAAGCAAACCTGGACCTGAGCTATCTTCACCTATGTCATATTCTCTTTCAATTTCTAACCTTGTTAGCTTTTGTATTTACTATACCTCTCTTGGATCTTTCCTGGTTCAGCAACGATTTATCCTGACTTATCTTTGATTGTTTGCAATAATTTTCCCCTCTTCCTTCCTGACAGTGTTTCAACCTTCCTTTATAGCACACAAGTTTACTATTTAACTCTTTTTACTCCCTTTTATCTAACTCATTATTTATGTACATTCTTCCATTTTCTTCTTTCATCTATCTTTCTATTCATCTTATCCATAGTCCATGGTTTCCTTGTTGCTTTTCTATTTACTGTTCCTATAGTTTCATTTTCAAGTTTCTAATTCCTTTTTTTTTTGCTCCCATTTTTCCTCTACAGTGCACAGCTCCCTGTAATCTATGATCTTCTTGTCATATTCCCATTTACTATTCCTACTGTGGTCTACAGCTGTCAACACCCCCTCAAATCAGGGCTTCATTTTCCTTATACCTACAGGATCAATTTCTCCTATTCCTCACTCATAATTTTCTCTAAAGTCTGTGGATACTCTTTCTTGTAATTCTATTAATGCCTCCAAATTTAATTTCCTATACCACCTTCCATGTTTATCCTTTTTGAGCAAGACGCTACACTTCATTATTACTAAATTGCGATCCAAGTCTGCATCTGCTCCTGGAAAACTGCAAAGGAATTATGCTGCTCCTAAAGCTATGCCTAACCATAAAAGCCCAAATGATATCTTCCTGAATCCTCAGACATTTTCCATGTGTATCTATGCCTTTTGTGGGGTATAAAACATGTATCCATGATGATTGTTCTCTGTCATCTGCAGAATCCCATGGCTTTCTTCCCGCAGTTATTCCTTGTTCCTAATCCATAGTCCTCCCCTTCTTTATCATATCTTCCTTCCCCTACAATTGCAGTCTGATGCCCTATCACTATCAAATCTTTTCCTCTAGGAACACCCGTGATTATATCCTCTCATTGATTATATACCCCATCAACTTTCTACCTATGATTACTTGGTGGCATATATACCTGAACAATGACAAGTTTGTTGGTTCCGATTTTACTTCAACTAAAAATATTCTATCCATAGCCTGCTCTTTGTTGACCACGCTTCATTCTACATTTTATTCAATAATATTCCCACCCCTCATAGGCTCTCTTCCCCTTTGCTCTATACTATTCTATAATTATCACTCCTGTACTCCCCGCTATGCTTCCATCTCACCTCATGCAGCCATAAAAGATCTATATTTCCTCTTCCATTTCTCGCTTTATATTCTCTTTTTTTCCTGACATCAACATTGTCCTGAATCAGCCACATTAGATCAGCTTACAATCAGTCATTTATCATATTCATCAAATATCTATTGCTTTTTTATCGATGTCTTGTTAATTGTTCCATTAATATTCTGATTCAACGGATGTGTTTCTCTTATACCTTGCAACTTGGATGGAGGAAGGATAGTGGGAAAAACAATCTCACCATGGTTTTTGGGTGTGCACCACCCCTCACAGGATGTGAGTACCCTCGTCCGCTACCAGGGGACCAGACTAGTGCTGTGCGTGTCTGTGTCACTGCCGCATGGCCATCATGTTGTCGCTGATGAAGTACCACCCGAGCTTCACTTCGCTTTCCTTTGCCAGCATCAGTGGTTGCCTTTGGTCGGGTCATACATTCCTTGGGGCCTGATGCCAAATCTGAACTCTTAGAGCCATCAGTGCCCACCTGCCAGCAGTGAGAGCAAAAGAGATAGGCAAAAAGACAAGTAGTATCATTTACCATGACCAAACATATAGATACTCTTCTACAGGCTTCATAAATTAAAGCAGGAAATAAATGAAAAGAAAACTCTGTAATAGAAATAAACTATAAAATTTGCACAAAACAGATTTTATGAAATTGGCATAAACAAATCTCAATCATATCAAATGCCATATGAATTAAAGTTAAAAACTCTTTTGGAAAGCACTGAAAATAAATTTCATTTGGGCATCAAAAACTTTCATGTATAGTTTTTTTTCTTTCTGAATGTTCTTCAGTTTTGTGTCTATTTGTAATATTCATTACAAATGTACACTGAATATTTTTAATTTGAATGTCCAGCACTTGAGAAACAAAAATGATGGAATTGAATTCCTGGATAATATTGAGCAATTGTTAGTGAATGAGAAATGCCTATTATTAATGTTATGAACTTTAAGTTAACTTCAATATTTTGCACAAAAAATAAAAAATAATGGTGATATATTTACCTGTATCTCAAAAATATTTCTTTATGTGAAATGGACCTGCTGAGCTATTGGATTGAGCAACATTTCAAAGTTGAAGTAATTGAATTTAAAAGTGCAGAAGAGATAAATTTTTCAATCCACTAATCTCCATCTGAAGTCAAAAATATGTATATTCAAAATTTGGAAGGATACTTTTTCATCTTCTATAGCATAGGTACTCAAACATAGTTGTATGTGCTTGCTTAAATGTAAATATGTTTACAGCAATACATTACTCAGTCACACTTAATTGCCAATTTTCATCTTTTACCTCATGCACAATGGAAGAACAAAGCATTTAAACAATATCATTATCAAATAAAACAGTTTCTGGCGTAACTTGGTGGAAAATCTTCATACTGACCTGATGACGTTATGCTATAACGAAACCTGGGTTGTAAAAATTAAAAAGTTTATGTGGAAAAGTAAAGTGGTTTGATTATTAAAAGTCAATATCATTATCATTAGTTTGCTTAAAATAATGTCATTATTACAATCTAAATGACATTTAAATAGGATCTGTATTACATATATACAAGTTTTGGACCCAATGTTATCTGACCATAGACCCATAATCATTAGAATCAAAAGGGTTAGTGGAAATAAGATAAATAAGTTTAGTGTAATTATAACACAGGTGTGACTGGTTACTACTGATGAATTGGATAACTTCAATTTTCTGTTGTCTAAGATATGAGACACCATCTACAGGAAGCACAAGTTAGGGAATAGTATGATATAGTGGGGGATAGATAGTGTCAACTTAAGAAACTTTTTCTTATTTGGAAAATATGCTAGAAAATTCCAGTCAGTAACATATTCATTATTGACCTGGGCTCAAATTATTAAAGAATTCATGCATGCTATCAAACCAATTCATGTTTGCATTGCAGCAGACACTCAAATCTTCCAGTTGGTAATCATGCTTTCCACCAGAATCCCACTAAAGATTAATTGTTGCAGACAGTCACAACAAAATCAAAATGTTCCAGCCTTCAAGGCCCACAAATGAGGCTCCTGATGGACTAATGAAAGCAAGCTTCAATTATATCCATCAAGCACTTCATGATCTGAACAGCAAGCAGAGTCTACAGTGGGCCAAACGTCACATTTGGAGAGAAGGGCCTAGTAGTGCAAGGAGGCTTGTATCAATATTTATAAGGTAAACGAGAATGATAATTAGACTACTGATTGCTTAAAATCAAGTCAACAGTCACTTAGGTGTCATGGACCCAACCAGATGCAGAAAATGAAATATTTTGTATTTTGCACAAATTTCCTGCTACACAAAAAACTTGCAATAATTTCCTTCGGGCACCATTTCTGGAACCTTATAAAATCAGCACTCCATGGGGGCACTATGGCATACATATAACAAAGTCATAGCCCACCTATATGGGTGAAGGAATCATGGTGGATGATATGGAACTGCAAATCTAGAAGTTCCTAGAGTTCCTCATTCTTCCAACTACCCACCCCTTAAATCAACTGAAAGGCACAGAAAGTTGAACAGCTCATGATGTGTAGAAAGAAATTTGCACTGCCAAAAAGGGCTGATTACATTCATTTATTTTTTGTCTATAAACTTTAGCACCATTTTTTTCATTCTCTTTTATTCCAATTAAGCACAAAACTTACTGCAGTGAAACTTCTCCTTAATAATCTTGTATAGAAAAGCTGGAAAACCCTGGAGAGTATGTAATAGAAGTTTAGAAACAGCGAATTGTAACTTTTCACAAATCCACCATTTTTGGTGATAACAGAGCAAGTCAACCTTTCATTGCGAGCATTTGTTTGGCTATATTTACAACCATTACATCATTTCTTAAAGTCATCTTCACTTATTATGAGATACCCATAAATTTATAAAAAATTGTTGAATTTCCAATGCAATAAAAGATTTTGCATGAGAAATCTTACCATGAACTTCACACACAGTATGATTACTGAATGTGTTGAACGATTTAAAACACTTAAGTATCACTATAAACCGTCACAAATTATATAACTGAGTTATCACCCATTATGAATCAGCAAATGCTATATTACTTATTGCACAGCTACCAAGATAAATGACTCACTTTCTCAGCATTTCTTGTGAATATTTTGTTTTCAACTTACAATGAAATTTATAACAGGAAATTCAGTACAAATGCTCAACAATAATTTGGTGAGAAAACTCAATTTATGTTTTTTAGCAGTGCAACGCATCACTCTCCCTGGTTTCCTATGCAGCTGGAACAAGATATGCATTTTACAGGGTGAAACAACCATCTTAAAGGTAAAATTATTCACTTTTGAACTCCTTTCAGATGGAAATTTCATTCATTCCATGAAAAATTCATCCAAATGGATAATTCAACTAAGGGTGATTAGAATGCATGGAACTCACAGGAGGAGGTGCAGTTGGGCGAGGGAGTCTCCTTGGCAGGTCTCTGTACACTGCCACTTCCTCCACCAAAAATGTCCGCCATGATGGTGAGGGCTGTCTTAACACTAGTCGCATGGCTGACAGCCCAATCCATGGAGCCACACTCTGCATTGAGTGAGGAACACACATAAAATAACTTGTTGGGCAAGGCAGGAAAGTGGTTAAGCAGTGATGGACAAAGAAATACTCCCAGAGCAATCGCAAAAGGAAAAGTTTGAGAGAGATCAAAGACAGAGTAATAAGCATGATTGGGAGGGGAGAAAAAGGCTACAGAGTTGGAGAGAAGAAGGGAAAGATTGCAAAGGAAAGATGGGAGAAGAAATGGAGTGCATAGTAATAATAATAATAATATAGTTCATTCATTTTGTTAAATGGTACCACCATCAATAGTCATCAAGATAAACATATAAAATATTAACAACATATTAAATTTAAAGAAGATTGTAATATACAAAGTCATCAATTGAATAAAATGAGTAAGCAAGTAACCAGGTATGTACCAAATTCTTGAAATTTGGGGTACAGTCTGATTTCAGCTGAGTTGGCAGCCGGTTATATAAATGAATGTCCATATTATAAAAAAAGTGATGTAATTGTCAAGAAAGGGGATGCACAGCCAGAGGAAGGGTGATATATAATAGATATGGGAAATAAAGGAAGTGATAAATATATATATATATATACATATATACATTCAAACACGAAATCCCGCCATACAGCGAACAAATATTCATTCACATAGAAATAGAGATAAGGAAATGGGAAAGGAACACACTTAAAGGACGAACACAAGAGAGATGGGGAAGGCAGATGTGAGCAGATCACAAATGCAAAAATATTTTCCTCGACCGGGACTTGAACACCGGATCTCTCCACTGGCCGGGTGGACGCTCTAACCAGTTGAGCTATCGAGAAAATGTACTTTACAACGAAATCTGCGATCTTATAAAGCGCCAAAGTGCTCCGATTCATTGCCCAGGAGATGACTTTGAGAATTGACTTTGTGAACTAAACATTGTACCGTATAACAGTATTGAATATAATTTAAAGAGAGAGGCTTAATGAAGTAATACCTCCCCATAGACTACAACCTTGATGTGGTAGAAGGGTTTGTGAGTTCTGAGGACCCCTAGAGCTGTTCTGGCAGGAGCAATGATGACTGCTCCTTATAGGGTCACCCATGCCTGTTAGGTTAAAGGGTAGGAGCCATATGAAAGGTAGAAAGGTAGTCCATCCAGTGCATTCTCCCCTATATGGGGTTTGTGTAAAGGTGTCTGATCCAAGTGCGGCAGGAAATTGAGTGATGGCATCACATGAAAAACACTACTGAGGAAGTCCATGTGAAACCACTTCAATCAATAAGACCAAGAAAATATGTAGGACACAATTATTTGAATGAGTCCTGGCAACTAAAGAACTTGGCCCACTGGGCCATGTGCCATGTATGGCAGTGAAAGAACCAAGACTTCCTGGTCCTCATCACAAAAAATCCTTGAAAAGTGGAATCAACCACACAAGGAACAAACCAGTTATTATAGGGCCTTGGAATGTTAGGATGATGGAGTTCAGAGAAATTATAAAATATAAAGAATGATGTAGAGAGGAGAAATATACATATGTTAGGATTGTGGAAGTAAGATGGATGTACAACAGGCATTATTGGAATGATGAGGAAAGGGTCCTGAACATCAGAAAGGAGGAGAGCCAATGGGGTGGAAATAGTATGGAACATAAAGGTAGGAAGAAACAGAATAAATATAGAGGAAGTGATTCACAGAATACTACGATTAAAAGGTTAATTAATTTACTTGATAATTATTCAGATATGAATGCCAAAAAGTAATCATAGGGATGAAGAAATAGATAGGTCTCAAAATTAATTAGAGAAAATATTTGCAGTAGTCCCTGAGAGGAAGTATTTGAGAATCATGAACAGGGAATTGGAACAATGTTGTGGGGCAAAGGAATGTGGGCAAAGGAATAGATGATAGTGAATTAGAGCACTGGTGTTTAGGAACAAGGAATGACCATGGGGAAAACGCATCAGAGTTCAACAGGAGACAGGGTTTTAATATAACGAACACTAAGTACAAATAAACACCAAAAAATATGTAGGTCTACAAAGAGAACAATAGTAAATTCAGAGTCATCAGTTAGACTATATAAAGATTAAGCACAGATTTAGAAACACCATAAAAAGAGATGTTTCAGGCATGATATGGTGGAATATCATGATTAATTAAAAATTTGCAATTTTCCACAAATAAAATTTAACAATTTTACAACAGGTTTCAATGTAACTACATTATCATTAGGTAACAGCCATTAGAGAAGGGAAAAATTAGACCACATGGAACAGCTATTTAGCAATCCTGACAACTATTTGAACCAAGAGTGCCATTGTTGTAAGACATAAAGAACAAGAATTGCATTAGGCAAAGGAGGTAAAAGACATCAGGAACTTTGAGTTAGGATACTAAGAAAAGACTTCAAAACTTTGATATGGAACATGCTTTTGTACAGCATGAAAGCATGATCATTTCAGTAGATAATGGTCATATTTTGGAAGCTTTTAAGGTTGGAGTGTGAAAAAGGCTGGAAAAATTTTAATGGACAGAAAAGAAAGCAAACAACAAAACCCTACACATGATGGGGGAGAATAGAATATTGCTGGATGAAATTCAAATGAGGCAGGAAAGATTGATTTAAAGGATTTTAATTGGGGATGGAATCTTGAAGACTTTGATAAAGGTGAGAATGTTATACAGGAAAAGTAGGGGGATGAAAAGGATTGCCATGTTGGACTGACTCAAGGAAAGTACAAGGTATGCAGAATTGTAGTAAGCTTACTGTAGTGTGGGTTTTCATTGAAATACCTATGAAAGGTTGCATATTGTTTTGTCAGAGACCACTGAAAATCGATATTAAATGGCAAACTACGAATTAATAATGGAGTGGGTTTTGCATATTGAAGACATGAGAGGCTTACCCTCAAAACTATTCAAGGAGATCCTGGGTAAGTGGAGGGAATAATTAATTGAATCGGAGCACCAAGGGAAATGAAGAGAGTAATCATGTTAACATGCATACAGTCAGTGAGAGATCCAACTGACACATAGCTGCACATTGATGTAGTGCATGGGTGTGGAGAAAAAAGTCAAAATGATTTAGGTGGTTTTTCCCTTCAACCTTACTCTCTCCTCCCATCGTTTCTCATTCTGCCAAAATCTATCGCCATTGATGGATTTAAAACTTAACTTCAAAGTATGTTTGAGTTCAGGTTATGAGAGGGTCTTAGAATTCCATTTGAGATATAGACTACAATCCAAGAGCAAGAATGGCTCAGTTCTTAATATTTACTCAACCAATATTTACTCTGGTTGTAATAGAGGTAAAACAAATATTTACTCTGTTGATCTTCTGTAATAATGGTCCCATTCTTCAGTGGCTATAGAGGTCTATTTTCTTGCTCAAGTATCACTCTATCCTTCCCTAAGCCTTGCTAAGACTTTGTTGCCTCAACTTGAAACTATGTAGGTTACATTGTATAAAATTGACAACCAAACATACCCACCAGAAGGTAGTGCCCATGTTCACTACCTTTGCTTGAGAACATAGGTATTCAACTTAACTTTCCAATGACTATATTGGTGTAAAGAACAGAATGAAATGGAAAATATATTCCACAATACAGAAAAATACATATAGCAGGACATTTTGATTGCATAATTAGTAACTTGGTTCATCAAATTCACCACATAATCATCACTTATGGCAAAATGGAAGTTAATCATTCATCTTTCAGATCCTCTCCCAACACTACTCTTACCCATAGCTACATGCAAATTTGACTATAATAATCAGCATTGGCAAGTTTGTATCCGTTGGACAAGACTGAGACAGTAGCACCATAAAATAATTATTAGGCATTTCTTGCTATGAAATAATATTGGAGTGAGAGAGAATGCCTTCAAATATGCTATAATGAATGATAACCTCTATACTAATGGGGAAAGTAAGAACTTTAGGGGAAATTACTTTTGGAAAAGTCAAATATGGTTAGATACAAGAGACTCCTCACCTCTGTAGCAACCACAGATATGAGGTCATGGCTTCCAACCTCCTGGTGAGGCTGAGCCATGAGTGTTTTGCGTCCTATGGACATAGACCAAGGGGAGGTGGCATGCTTGGTGCGGTCCGACCGGACCTCATCCAAACTTTCAGAAGATGTCATGCAAACTGGACGCACTAGCACAGATATCCAGCCAGTGTAGTAGTTGCGGAAAACCAACTCCCCAACCTGAAATAAAGAGATGATTGATTCACAGAAATCCACATTCAAATGGCTCAACATTCAAAATACAACACCTAGAACTCATCCATGATGTAAATTGATAGGCTAATTTTAATGTTTCACCCACCGATATGAATATTTGAAAAATGTTTAGCATTGCTGTGTATATACTCCTCCATGTCCACTATTGACAAAGAGGGGTTTTAGAAGCTTTGATCAAAGAGATTTAAGCTAGCATAGAAGGAAATGAGTAAATAGTAATTGGGCAGTTTCTTTTCAGCAACATCTCATAGGATATACCAGGGGGAATTACATAAGCCAATTTTTTTGCAATCCACTGCGACCAGTTGTCTCTACCTCAGCCAACAAACTGATCTAGGAGTTTCTAAATAGCAGCCAACATTACAATCAAGAAAAAAGAATAAATGAAAACAAAATGTTTTTACTGATTCTTGGTTAAAATGATTCTACTGATTCTTGGTTAGAATCTTTTGAAAAAATTTAGAATGGAAAACTTAGTGATCAGTAACTAGCTGTAGAATACAACAATTGTTAAAAAATAAACATTCTCAGGTAGATATACTTTAGCATTTCCAATTTACCTATTATTTATCTGCATTCCAGAGGCACTGAGAATGAAATTACCTCTCCATCATGACTTTCTGAATTTCTAAAATCTTCTGATGATTTCATGAGCTTTCTTTAATTTTCCAAACCCAATGTACACTTCTAGCATTTACTGGTTGTCTCATTCAGGAACCACTATGCCTAAGCCTATGGTGACTAGCAGAATATTATGCAGGTTGATGTGGAAGATATTGACAAAATCCCATTCAACACAATTGAGGAAACCATTTCAAATGCGGCAAGTTTACATTATATTCTGTAAAATACATGAAATAATTTAGTTCACCTATCTTCAGGAGATAAAGAAACACCCAACAGTTGCCAAAAGATGCCCAACCTATAGAATATACTTTGTCCATAACTACTAAGCAACATCAAAATCACAGGCAGCCAAGACTTCTGCTAGAGACAAGGAGACATAACAAAAAGTCAATTCAGTATCTAGTGATGACTCACCTACTGCTTAAATGGGAGGATGCCATTTTGCCTGGAACATGGTGGACTTACATGTGTGGGTGTTGGAAAGAGGAGATCAATGACAGAGCAGCCAGGGCTGGTAAGCTGCTCATCATCAAGGGACACAGCCACTGGACCACGAATGCTAAAGTCTAGGGGGTCACGGTGATTGGGGAGGCGAGCACGGTGAGGAGGCTGTGATGGCCCTACTGTGACCTCCTCCCGGCGACGTCGGTGGCGCCATGCATCTGGTGAAGATGAGGCATCAGCAGCTTCCATGTGACAATTTCCTGCTCAGAAGGGCAAATTAGAAATGTACTTGAGGGTGATAATGTATGTATTAGGGTATTGCCATTAAGTACTGTATTTCTTACCCCATAAGTCACACTTCTTTTACTCCAATTTGTGCTCTATTATCACCCTGTATCTTAAGGGTCAAGTATATATGGGTTTAACTTCAATGTACCATAAAAGATGTAAGCCAATTCATCAGAAAAAATACTTATTATTAGTTATTTCTTCCCATAGGTAATGATTGCCTATATTACAAGTTTTGATAATATAATTGGTTTTAGCCAATAGTAAGAAATGGTGGAGTTTTAATATTTCCTGGAACATACCTCTTAAAACTTCCCAAATAAATCGAAAATGTATAATACATAGCATGTTTTGTTACATCTCATGCCTGGTTCTGCTGAGAAACTTGTATACATTGGGCTAATGGCTATATCGCCCCTCTGCTAAAATATTGCATCTCTCCAAATAAACTTGGACTCTACAGGAACTCTATATTAGTAGTATGAGAATGTTGTAAAGGCATAGAAAATGGTTTACTTTAACACAAAGTGCAACAGCGTCAAAATAATAAGAGAAATTAAGCGTTGCATACAATTATAAAATTTGAATAACCTCTTGGTACCTAAAGAGAGGATATTCTTATGCAGCATTTTATTTCAACATGAAGTTGTGAATTATGCTTAAGATCGCAGAAGTGGTGCATTTTCCAAATAATTTATACAATCAGTAGAATTCCAGATGTTTTCTTTTTCATTTCATTTACTTACAATACACCTTCCTATTTTTCCCCCATTGGCCTTCTCCAACAATCGCATTACAGCTCCAAGTATAGTTTGATTTTCTTTTCCCTCTACATTTATATAACTTTATTTATCAACTTTTTATATTGTAATTCATATTCATTCTCTAATTCATCACCATGGTAGTAGGTTTTCATCAGGTAATCCCGGACCAGTATATTATTTGTAGGGTGCACTGTTGTCTCCAGCATGATTCTTTCGTTGGAGTTCAGCAAGGTCTTCAATCCCAATCCTGCACTCTTTTAGAATTTATGTCTACTCCTATTTACTATTCATAGAATGTTTGAGTGATCATGTAATTACAATTCCTCAAGTCTCCTTTATCAGGTCAGTTCTTTCTGCTTACACCTAATATGTTTAGCACAATTCTATGCATCTCTTCCTTTATGTTATCCAACCTCATGCATATTAAGAGAAACTGAACATTTTAAATTCCAATCCTAAAATAATTGACATATTTCAGTGATTAACCCAATTTATTCAGCAGTCCCAATCTCAAGATTCAAATGGGAGACAAATTTACCTTGACAGAATTTTTTTTCAGAGGGTTCTATAACATGTTATTTAAATCAAAGGAAAAGGAATAAATTGTAAACTGACATTCCTTGGGATGCTAATGTGATGTTTCCCATGTTCCAGTTAACTCCCACATCAATGTGCAATAATGAATGAATATCTTATCAAGCCTTTAGTAAAGTGATTGTTGCTTCTAACCAGCTTCTGTGATCTGGTATGAAGGAGGGCTGCTCAGGATAATTGCTTGAAGACAATAAAAACGGTATGTTTATGTAGATTTTATATTGTATTTAGAGCAACTGACCAAAGGATTGGCCCCAAAACCTACTGACTGCTGCTTTTCATTGTTCATAATGCTTATTCATTGGGTGAATTTGGTCATTTCAGACAAAGCTTCTATATCTAGAATTTCCTTTATTATTTACAACCTGGTGGATTCACTTGGCTTACAAGTTCAGCCATGAGTGAAAAATTATATCATTTAAATATAAAATCTGATAAGCAACCGTAAGATAATAAATGGCAGGATAGACAATTGGGAGGAGGAATATTTACATATCTGGGTTATACCTTTAGGCTTCCCCAGTAAAACCAAAGTTGTGTTATTCGGTAACCAGAACCACTGGTAAACTACAGGCAATATATGTTTAGGAATGTGTCCACCTACCTTGATGTATGTGTATCAAATGTACACCTAGCACTTACAATTAAAAAAAGACTAAGCTTATTCTAACCTATCAAAACAGAATAAATATCTGCGAACAGTAAACGGCATTAGTATAACATTAGAGCTGAAAGTTAAAAATGGAAGTGTTGATATTTCCAGCTGTGAGGACAAACTATTTGGAAATAGGAACAAGGGAATAATTAGCACAATAAAATAACCTGAGCAACCTTCCTACTAGAAGAACACCCACAACAGAAAATTCTAGCGTCAAAACTAAAATACGCTGCTTGAATATGTGAGCAAAATTGAAACATACTTTATTGGTGAATTGGATGAGGAAAAAAATAAAGTGAATGATGTCAAAAAGTAATGATGTATTATTACAGAATAATTTTGAACTTCCTAGGGGCACATTACGTAACAAATGAAGTTTAAGGAACAAAATGAAATGTAGAAGGAATTATTTCATTAGGTATGTTTTGATACACGAAGGCTGATTGAAAACAGATGTTGGTGAGAAACTGAAACAGTATAAACATTGGAGAAGACCATCGGAGACAAAGACACCTACGAAACAATGGTAGATGTTTATTCAAAGAAAAAATAAGACATGGAGAGGTTGGGGAAATAAAGGATATAGTACAGAGCTGCGTCCTACGTCAATCTACTTCCACGAATGCTTTCGGTCAGTCTGTTGAGAGTACAAATAAAATCATTTTCAGAATTCGGTGATTTCCCTCATTGCAATATAAAATTACCCTCCAGAGGTAATGAACTTTAAATTGTGACAGGTTTCATTACCGAATAAATTGGCGAGTTTAAACGATTGGAACTTAATGGGTCTTACCGTAATCCTTCGTCACACTCGTTTTCCTACCGACCGCAACAACAGGTTGCTAAGGTACCTACGACCCCATACGCCCCTACGGCAAATTGGCGGGATACGAACGCTCAGGTTCATTTTAAGTGTTTCAATCAACCGTAGGAAAGTACAACTTTTAAAGAATGTCCACCGAAAGATTCTTTCTGAAATATTCTGTTCCCCTTAAGAATTCTCGACGGTGAATTTAAGTTTATATTTGCTGCTTTGGAGGGTATATCAACATTTTTAAAATTCGGTAAACTATGAAAGAATCATAAATAATCCGCGAAAGAATCTTTTAATGTGCAGCAGGATTGAAAGTTTTAAAATTCCTATTTCCATAAATTTAAACATTCCAAGAGCCCAAGTTTATTCGGAGAGATGCAATGTTTTAGCAGAGGGGCGATATAGCCATTAGCCCAATATATACAAGTTTTTCAGCAGAACCAGGCATGAAATGTAGTTAAACATGCGATGTATTATACATTTACGATTTATTTGGAAAGTTTTAGGAGGTATGTTCCAGGAAATATTAAAACTCCACCATTTCTTACTATTGGCTAAAACCAATTATATCATTAAAACTTGTAATAAAGGTAACCATTTGCTATGGGAAAAAATAACTAATAATAAGTATTTTTTCTGATGAATTGGCTTGCATCTTATATGGTACACTGAAGTTATACCCATATATACTCGGCCCTTAAGATACAGGGGTGATAGTAGAGCACAAATTGGAGTAAAAAAAGTGACTCATGGGGCAGGAAATACAGTACTTAATGGCACTACCCTAATATAAGAGGGAAATCAGATAAAGTTTTTTTGTTCCTTAAACAAAATAAATACTCTAAAAATGCATTTTATTAAAAAATTCCAGACTAATGCTGGTTAATTATTACAATAATAGCAATAAGTTAAGACCTTTATAGTTTTTTTCATCGCCGCTTGTCTTCTGTCTCTTTCGCAGATTGTATGATAGCACCCCTTTTTGGTGTTACCAGGGTCCCACTTTTGCATTTCTTTAGGTAATGCTGCTTTTTTTTTTAGTGGTTTTGGTGTAGCAGAGATCACTAATCAAGTAAAGCAGAAATAATGCTCTCACGAAATTGCAAAATGCTAGGATTTTACCGACTCCCAAACTTTTTTCTCAATACACCAAACATTCACCAATATAGTGTCAAAAATGAGCTCAATTACTCTTTTTGTACCACTTTATCATCTTCCTCAAAGATGTATAATATGAAGGCACATCCTAGCGGTGGCTTCCAGGGTAATAATATATCGATATTGAGACATCTGGTCAGATAAGTCAACAGCTTTCTTGGCAGCACTGTAACTTATTTTAGTATCCTGCAAGCCACCGCTAAGGTGTGATTACACACAAGTGGTATAACAGTAACTTATTTTCTAATGATTGTGTTTATGTCAACCAAAGTACAATTATGTTTTGCTCATTGTTAACACAAGTACAAACCTCTTGTCTGCCCATTTAAAAAAATTTTACTGTCTGAATTTTGTAATGTCACCCCTTTCTTGTGGCCTCTGGTAAAAATTTCCTGTTAGCACGTTCTGTACCACACAGGTATGTTTTTTCTCTAGTAACTCTTTTACTTGAGGAACAACTGTGTAGAAACTGTCCTTATATAAGCCCTTCATATAAGAATCTATTCATTATCCTTATCACTATGTTGTATGCCCTTTTTCTGGTGACACCTCTCTTTCCCAGAATATAAAATGATATTAGCAAGTGTAGCCTTATGGTAGGCAAAGCTAATAACTTTGTAGTTATGCAGTTACAATGGAATGCAATACAAAGTCTCACTGCTGTGATTTGTCATTTCCACTGCAATTCACCAAGAACAACGACATAGGATGACCAATGCATTCATTTGAATTATACCCAGTAATAGCAGTGAATGCTGCAGGCTTGAGTATACATAGTATTCATTTGAATGCTAAGAATCACAAAATCTATTATTTTCCGAGTGTCTGAATTAAGAATCCATGTTTTGGTGTCACTTAATCCTCCTCAATGTAGTGTTGACTGGTAAAATTAAACATACTCAACGTGCCCAAGAGTGGCTCATGCTGCCAGATTGGGAAGTCTTGGCTCCCGAGTTTCATTAGTAATCCACGAGTACGTAATATATAAAATTTTGATCTGTATGTTAACAATTTCATAGAATTGAATAAGATAACAATAGATTAAAAATATATTTTTCTCCATTTTCGAACACCACCAGATATGGAATATGTTGCAGCACCCTGCCACCACCAGGGCATGCATAGGAAATTGCATGCCGGGTTGAATGTGTTAAGAAAAACTTCATATACATTAGGATCCATGTGCTTATATTTCTTCAAACAACACTTTAATATAAACTATCTAAAAAGACATAAAAAATTACATTCAAAGGCATACATAAATTGCATAAACAAATAAAGCATAGTAAACATGGTAACAGGGGGAAGCCCATATTAGCTCTTTGATTGTAGTGATCCAACTACAAAACTTCATATCCATTAGGATCCATGTGTTATATTTCTTCATACAACACGTTAATATAAACTATCTCAAAAGGCACATAAAAAATTACATTCAAAGGCATACATAAATTGCATAAACAAATAAAGCGTAGTAAACAAAACAAATAAAGCGTAGTAAACATGGTAACTGGGGGAAGCCCATATTAGCTCTTTGATTGTAGTGATCCAACTACAAAACTTCATATCCATTAGGATCCATGTGTTATATTTCTTCATACAACACGTTAATATAAACTATCTCAAAAGGCATATAAAAAATTGCATTCAAAGGCATACAAAAATTACATAAACAATAAAGCATAGTAACCATGGTAACTGGGGGAAGCCCATATTAGCTCTTTGATTGTAGTGATCCAACTACTACTTAAACATTCATAAAATAAAAAAGCAATGACTGTTAAATGAAGATACAATCTTTTTGGACACATGCCATAAAATATCAATCAAAAACAAATAAATATAATCTTTTTCAACTCAAGTTATAACAACATCTTTACTTAAGATGCTAAAAACATAAGAATGATCCTCACTATAATGTTTAATACCACCCTTCTTTTCAATGAAACACAAGTTTTTAGTTTGTCAATGAAGACTTTAAATGACAAATCATTTTTGTGACAATGTTCTCATAATCGCAAATCATCTGACAAGTTTAGATGAATAAACACTTTTTATCGTCCTTGCTCATATCCTGGAAAAAGTTCCATGAGTACAGAAGATAGAATCTGATTGACCTTGTAGCTTTGCATGACTCCTAGAGCCTTACGGCACTGTGGACAGGCATTAAATTCAGCCTTAAAGGATCTTTCTAAGCAGCACTGGAAATAAAATGAAGCATGTGAAAGCATAGGAACCCCAATTATATGGTGGTGGTAGAGTAAACTAGGATGAGATAGACAATTGGATATCACTACTTTTTAAGGTAATAGTATATGCAGGAAATAAAGGTTATCTCAAGAGAAAAATAGAGTTATAAAAAACTTTTACAACTAAGGTTAATATTTTTAACTTAATTTTATCAATCCTTACTTTGCTACAATTTCACCTAGAGTGTGTAAGGCCATTAATTTGGTTAGGTATTCGGTAAGAATTCGGAACATGATGCAAAGGAAAATGAAATAATTCTTTAATATTTACTGTGACGCACCACTTTTACTTTTGCTACCAGCTCAACTCCAACCCAAGGCCCATCTCTCCATGTTCTCCCTCCTCTCTCTTCAACTTCCTCTTTCTCCCAGCACTGGTAGAATACTTGCTGTGAGTTCTCCATGGGTCTTGGATGGAAAGATACTTACTTTGCAGGTGGGGAGGAGATACTTGGGAGAATGGTTCAAGAGGCATGCTCATAGGGCAAAAAAAAATCTAACTCCACAATATCCGCAGAAAAAGGGTACGAAGGCATGAGACCAATACAAGAAGTAGAAAGCTGAAGTCAAAAATTGTCACAATACTCGCATCATTCCCCCAAAAAAGAAAAAATTACTTTCTTTCAAGATGCTTGAAGAATATCCAATACTAAAACAACAATTACCTACACTAGTAATCCAAGAGACTTAAACCATAAACTAATATATGCCAACACTACCCAGAATCATTTATTCAAAAGCCCTTTTCAGAAGGTAACATGAGATGTACATGTGTCACATTAATCATGGAAGAATTTAGGGCAACAAAAACGCTTTACATAATTAATGCAACATAGTACAGAATAATAGGACATTTCCTCTGCTGAATTTAAGGCCCTCACCTATCTCCCCTTAGCACTCTCAAATCGCTAAAAATTAACAAAATGTAACCGTTCCAAAGCTTAGTGTTGCTTTCTGACAAAGAAGTCTATTGTGAGGTATTAAAATTTTTGGAGAAATTGAAGTAATTTGCATTTGCTATCAAATCACTTCCACTTAATTTCAATGTGACTGGTTAGACTCTCTATGACACAGAAAGTTAATACATGTATGTGAAGGCAAATGAGCAACTTCTGACTGATTTTATTCCAAAATGGCCATTTGAAGGCATAAAAGGCCTGTTCAAAAAGTCCCTGAACCTTTAGAATAGCGCACCTACAAATGGTTATTTTTTCAATCTACTTGAAGGAGTTGCATTCGCAGAAACTTCCAAAATAACTTTCTTCGATCACTTTAGTTATATTTTGTTTTATTGATTAGTTATGACTGTTTATGTGAAGGGTTGTTCATGGAGTGTGGTAAAAAAATCAGATCTGTGGAAATGGGTTCTTTGAAAAATCAGCATTGTTCAAAGTAAAATTCATGAAACTGCAAATCATTCAAGAAAACTTTTGACTTGAATACCAAGGCTTATGGTGAGGATGCTATGAAATGTACCGAGTGTTACAAGTGGCTTTCAAAAAGGGATGGCAGTCAGTAGAAGACTATGAGCATTCCAGAAGACGATTTATGTCGACTGATGACCCCCCCCACATTGAGAAAGTGAAAAATCTCATATGTGCAAATTAACCTATGACTGTCAGGGAACTTGCAGAAGAGTGTGGCTTCTCGGTTCAAGTCTGCAGTTTGCAAGCAGTTTGATCGAGCTGAAGAGGATGAAACCTCGTCCAGGACCATAACAGGTGATGAGTCATGGGTTTATGGATGACATCGAAACAAAAGTGCAACCTTCAATGTGGATTGATGAAACATCCCCACGCCCCAATAAAGCTTGACAAGTTCGCTCAGATATCAAGGTGATATTGACAGTTTTTTGCACAAAGGGAATTGTACATCGCGGATATTTACCTAAAGGGCAAGGTGTCAACAGGGAGCACTACCTGGGGGTTTGGAACACCCATGAGAGAGAATCAGGCGAAAACAGCCCAAACTTTGAAGAAGCAGCAAGTGGTTTTTTCACCATGACAATGTGCTTGGCAATGTGCAGACTGTAAAATTACTAGTCATGAGCACATCATATTCACAGGAGCAAGATTACCTTGAAGCAACATAAATCATGTGGTATGTGCAGAATCACAGTTACTGTTTAAATATTTAAAAAAATCACTGTCTTCCAACACAGTATAATGGTTTTCATCAAAACTGATTTAAAGGGAAGGAAAGAGATGTGGAGGCATGACATCACCCTCAATGGACACAGCTCCTAGCACGTGAACGAGTGCCAGAAATTTCTTTCTGGAAACAACAAGTACATTTTCAGGGTCATGTCATAGCCAGCAGTCATTCTTACAGTTGGTTTCAGCATCCACAGTAAAAACTTTTTCACCAGAAAAATATTATTCATCCAGCAGCATTGTTTTTTTAAGGAACAAAAAAGCAGAATGCAATGTTCGACTCACTTTGCCCAGGCAGCTTCGGAAAATTTGTCATTTTAATGGTTTAAGACTTGAAGACTTATAGCGCCCTCCTCAAAGCATAGTCTTTTCACTCACACTAACAACAGATGACAATTTATGGATCGATTATCCTGTATCCTCAAAAATGAGCTCCTGAGTCCATTGAATGATTAATTAAAATTGGCAATTTTCCACAAAATAAAATTGCCAATTTTAATTAATCATGATATTCCACCATATCATGCCTGAAACGTCTCTTTTTATCCATTGGATGATGTTGGATGTCCTGACAACTTGATCTTTCCATTGAGATTCCTTGCCATGGTTGTAAATCTGTTGTCAGACTTATCAGACTGATTACACTTGGTGACAATATCATATAATAACGATCTTGGGTACCAATAAAACTGTATAATTTGTCACCGAGCGACCAAAGAATCAAATAATATCTGTCACTGAGCGACCAGCATGTACACTTTCAATAATCGCTGCTTTTTGGTTATACTTCACACTTGTTCTCAGCATTGACTATTTTGAGGTTATGACTGTTCAGTACATATGTCAAGCTCATTTGGGCACCAATCGCGATCTCTAAATGCGATATAAAATGGCAAAAATTAAAACTGAATATTGATAGACTGCACTCTGTACAGCCTGCCCTTGAAATTTCCCAGAAAAATAGGAGTTTCAAAATTGCATTCACAATAAATGTGTGTCCATGACTGAGAAATTTCACTTGTTTGCCACTCACTCCTTTACTGCTTTCTCGCAACTTTGCCCAAATCATGCTTCATCTACATCTTAATGCTGCTACAAAACATACATCCAGGATATTTACAACCCTGTCCATGCATTCAAAGTTCATACTGTAACCAAACGCTTAATGCAGATTGGAGTTTGTGCTCTTGTGGAAGCTACTACAATGGAACGTCATAATATGAGCTGGCCCCGGTGGCGGCAGGGTAACGTCCTCATCTGCCAATCTAAGGGTCGCGGGTTCGATTCCCGCCAGGGTGGGATTTTCTCCACCTACGGCTTAAGTGTATTTGTTACTGTTGTGTTGTCCGATGTAAAGGCCAAAAAGTGCTGTTTTTGGGCCATAACAAAAATAAATAAATGAGCACAATCAGTTCCAAAATCTTTCTCGTAAAGCAAAACACTGGTTCAGTAAAACAATTTTTTACAAATAAATTAATGTAAAATATGATAATACATTCCATGCCAAAAAAGTTATGTACGAAGTGAATTCAAAGAAAATTACATTCACATTGTTTAGGGTCGTGGATCATATTCACCTTTTCTTCTATCACAGAATGACGCAACCAGGAATGGGAACTCTATTTGTAAAAGCAAAAGAGAATCAACATTAAGTACTAATTATTTATGATACTTACCATACTTTTACTGAATGCTTTTTTACTAAACGATGCTAGATTTGTTTTCAATGATGCTTCAAATTTTGGCAAAAATGCAACAAAGAATTCCAAGAAACTGCGGGAGATGCTGCAACAGTAACTTTCAACGGAGTCATCTGCTAATATGCATTTCAATGCAACAAGCAAGGTAAATGATTTTTACACTCTGAAATTACTGCGTTGAAATGCAACAAAGGATGATAGTTAAATAAATTTATGGGGCACATCACCACTGCCTTACAATTTAGGGCAATCCCTTGTATGCATGGTAGGGTGCTAAAGTTTCCCATGACCTCCAGTTCTCATTTAGCCTGCTATTTTGGACTCAAAGGTGTCTTGAAGACTCATGGAGTTTCTGATTGGTCAAAAAGCAGGGATTTTCATGATGCCACTTGCATTTTTGCAAATGCAGCATATAACGGCCTTTTACTGCATTGTAGTCAGGCAATGCATTATCTTCTGCTGTTATGTGCACAAATATAGGTTTGCTTTGGCAACTTCTTCCTAAAGAGACCCATCTTATCACAATTAAAAACCTTTTGGGGCTGGTAACCCTCAAAATGTAAGAGTGTTTTGTAGTCGCTGATAAAGTTCTCCACTGCCTTTGACTCGAAGCTTGCTCTTTCACTATGCCATGTATGATGATTCTTCTCATTAACTTCTCAAACCATGTGCGCTTCCCCTTAAATGCTTGTTCAGCCGTTGATGGCTCTGACATGTTATTAACAAGGTCAGTGAAAATCACTTTCCCCGTAAATGAAAAAGAAAAACTTTGTTTCAATCCACCACTTTATTTCAGGTACGACTAGTTTCGACACTACGGTGTCATCCTCAGGTACAAAGTTTAAAGACACAATCATTGTATATATACCCTCTTCAAGAAAGGATGGGGGAGTTGTAGGAAGAGGGGGCAGGGAGGGGAGTACAGGAGTAGGTACAAAGGAATGTGGGAGAGGGTAGGAAAAACCAGGAAAAGCGTTAGTGAGCGGGGGGGATTGGAACGTGGGTTAAGAAAGGGAAAAAATTTTTCATTGGTCGGTATGGGTTGAGTCAATGGCTAATGGGGGTAAAGGTATGGATTAGGCGTCAATGGGATTTAGGGGGAAGGGATTAGAGGTTCTGTTTTTCTGTTATTGCTAGGGAGGCTTCCAGGAGAGGGGATACGTTCTCAAACAGAATGTCATTGAGTAAAGGATGTTTCTTCATTGTTCTCCGGATCTCCAACTCTTCCTTCTTGTCCATCCTCCTCCCTTTTTCTTCACGATGTAGAATTTTTCTTAACCCACACCTTCCAATCCCCCCCTCCGCTCAATAACACTTTTCCTGGTTTTTCCTACCCTCTCTCACATTCCTTCATACCTACTCCCGTACTTTCCTCCCCGCCCCCTCTTCCCACAACTCCCCCATCCTTTCTTGAAGAGGGTATATATACAATGATTGTGCCTTTAAACTTTGTACCTGAGGATGATGCCGTAGCGTCGAAACTAGTCGTACCTGAAATAAAGTGGTGGATTGAAACAAAGTTTTTCTTTTTCATTTATTAAAATGAACTTCCACAAAGTTGAGGCTGAAACTATGGAGTTAATCACTTTCCCCTTCTCACAAATTATATTCTCGTTAATGGAGTTGTATTGCAATTTATTTTTGTTGATGCATATGAGAAGCAGTCTTTCAACATCATTGCAAATATGTAATTGCTGCATAGATATTCTTTTCACTCCATTTGAAGTATTAGCTCCTTAGTCTTCTCCACATTCTCGAAGAAAAAGTCAATCGTTTATGTCGACTGATTATTGATGTGCACACTAGATCAACCACACACACATCTTGTTCCCGATTTTCAAAGATTTTACTTTTCATTTCTACTGTTATTTTTAATATTTATTCTCTTACACTTTTATTCTTACTGATTTTCTCCAGGGTCACCTTTGAAACGATGCACAAAGTATTATTAAACTTAGTACAAAAAAATCACTAATAATATTTGAACACAAGTTTGGTAACATGTGATATCACTAGCGATGGTAAGATGCTAGCAGAATGAGTGCTAGAAAAAAACTGCAGAAGCAGAAGTGCAATGAATCTGGGAATTATCCTCTTCTCATCACTCATTATGCTCTTTAAGCAAGTCGTTTTTGGCACCAATGCAAATTACTCGCTATGCAAAGTGTTTGGTAATTGAGGTTGCACAGTATTACACGCTGCAATGGCATATGATATGCATTCACCTGAATCGTCATTTGCACTGTTCACATAGATGTCTCAACACCTGCTCATTCTTCCAGTAAACAGCTGTTAAACAGGATGGAAAAGAGATGTACTCAGCTTTTCGATATTAAGGAGCTTGGAGGCAATGAGAAAAACTTCAGAGATAAAATTACTTCTTTGGGGACCCAGCAATATCTGTGACTGGTCTAAATTTTATAGCCCACTTCTTTACTAATACTAATGCCAACATTAGTCCTCAGTTGGTACCTCCGTTACCTATCTTGAGAAATGATCAAGTAAGGATACTATGCATAGGTATTACCCCTTTGGTTTTGTGAAATGATCATACAATGTCCACAAAATAAAAGGTCTGTCCTTGGTAGAAAGACATTCTCAAGGGGCCTTACTTTTACCATATGGACTTTTTTGTTAGCCGAAATATATGTTTTAATGGCTGCTTCTTTGTCTTTCAACATCCCAGGCCAACAATAGGAATTCTGAACATGATACATTGAGTGGTTCCCCAGGTGCTCTGAGAGAGGGATTTATACAATTTATAGATTAAACCATTATATTCAATCTTAGGAAGTAAAATTCATGCTCCATTCTGATGGCTTAGAAAAAAATTTTTTTAAACAAAAATACCACATGTCCATCTAAGCAACTGCACTCCAGGTCTTCCCTCGTGGTGTTAGTGGTAGGCCACTAATATGTTGATTTGCATTTTGATGTAGCTTCCCATACTTTTGTATCACATCTATATCCAACTCCCTCAATTACAGATTCAGGGATAATTTCAGCTAAACATCCATTTTAGTACCAGATGATCTATAAATATTATAAATTTTATTCCTTGAATGTAGCACCAAATATGGTTTACCCCATACAACAGCAGCCAACTCCTCAGTAGTAGTTCAATTCACTTCAGCAGCACGTAGCTGTCTTAATGCCCATCTAATGGGAAGACCTTCCCAAATTTCTTCTAGCACTAATTTTTCCCACGGGGAAATTCCTTACATCACGAGAGAACACCTGACTAGGGTGTTTTTTGGTAAGTCCTGGCCTCACCACTCCCTGGATCCCATACAAAATCTGCTCTCTTCTGTAATAGCCTCATTAATGGTCTTGCCATTACAACATAATTTTCAATGAACCTTTCTCAATAATTAACCAAGCCACAAAATTACTGCCATTCCTTCCTTTTAGTAGGATACCCAATTTCTTCTAGGACCAATTAGGCCCCCCACAGGAAAATTCCTTGCGACAGTAGAGAAAACAAACTGTTTTGTTGAATCTAGGTTTAGTTGCACCAGACTAGAATGTTTTTCAGTAAGTTGTAGCACAACCACACTCTGGGTTCCACATAAAATCTGGTCTCTTTGGTAATAGCCTCATTAGAGGTCTTAATATTATTGCATAATTTTCAATGAATCTTTCGTAATAATTAGCCAAGCCACAAAAGTACTGCAATTCTTTCCTTTTAGTCAGGAGTGGGAAAGCTTTTTGCTGGACCAGTTTTTCTAGTCTCATGACAAAAACTCCTCTCCCCAATAATATTCCCTAAATAATTAACTACTTTCTGAGCAAATAAACATTTCTCAAACTTACGTTAGTTTGGTTTTTAATATCTCTAATTATTTGCAAACAGAGAGCATACTTTTCTGTGATGACATTAAATATAATAGCATCATCCACGTACACTAAGGCCTGTTTGGGTTTTAGACCTCTTAAACCATCTTCTCCTGAAATGTCACAGGATGCATATGTCCATATGGCATTGTATTCATAATGATGGCTTTCTATGTTGATGCAGTTTTCACTTGGAAACTGGGTGCATTTGAATGTCATGATAACACTTTCTAAACCAAAAGTTTTGTAAAAGTTTCCCTCCCAAATTATATAAAGTCTTGATCCTAATCGCAAAAGGATGAATCTCCAGTGGATATAACATTAAATACCCTGAAATTAAGTTATGACAGATAATTACATTTTAAAAATGTACTAATTCAATCAATTTTAACTCAAGATTTTAATTGAGTACAAGATGTGATCAGAAAAAGACAAGACTGATTTTATAACTTGTTAATAAGTTTATAACTTAAATAAAAACCGATGGATACAGCTTAATCGAACTTGTTGCCCTCAAAGTACATGCCTAGGCTGACATCACACCTTTGCCAACGTTTCTTTTAGCTCTCGAACCCTGCCTGATAAGCCACCTTGGGGATCCTCTTCAGGTCCTCCGTACAATTAGTTTTAATGTCTGCAATAGAGTCGAATCGGCACCCTTTCAAGGCTAATTTTAACTTTGGAAACAAACAAAAAGTGGAGGTCTTCACATTGGACCGGGACCTGCGAGCTTTCTTTGATCGCTGAGAATGAGGACGTTTTCACTGAGAAGACTGGGCCTTTGTCTCAACATCATAACGGTAAACCCAAGTTTCGTCACCAGTTACGATGGTTTTAAGAAACTCTGGGTCAGCATTGGCTTGATCCAAAAGTTCCTGACAAATGCCCACACGTTTTTGTCTCCATTTATCAGTCAGCACCTGTGGGATGAATTTTGATGCGACGCACATCATGCCCAAAATGTCTGTCAAAATGTTCTGACAGGATCCAAAACTAATGTTCACTTCCTCCGCTATCTCCCTAACAGTCAGCGATTTACCCGCACCAAATCATTCACCAATTTGACATGGTTGCGGTCTGTCGAAGTAGAAGGAAGGAAGGGAAGTAGTAAAGTTCACTAATCTTCATCTGTCGAGGTTCTGCCCACACTGTTCCGCACACACTGTTCCACACATGCTGTTCCACACACGATGTTCCACACACGCTGTTCCACACACGATGTTCCACACACGCTGTGTGTGTGTAAAATTCCTCCCACACCTCTAGCTCCTTCATTGCTACCGTTGCACACGGCGACAAACAGGTTAAGACACACACATCTGCTGCTGCGTAATGACTTGACATAAACAAATGCAACACCTCTCATTTTAGTCTTCAGATGTGTCGCTAGATGGCACATAGTGTCTCATTTCGATCCATTGAACGGTTTGCATAGAATAAAATCAGTCAGGTCTTTTTTTGATCACACCTTGTATTAATTTTTAAACTGAATGCCAGCTGCTAAAATCGGAAGGATAAAATTCTTTGCCTGGCATATCAAGAGATTTTTTATTTAAACATTTTAATTTTATTTTGTCATGAAACCTTCAGATAAAATTTCACTAAAATAAATGTAGTCCATTTTCCTTTCTAATAAACAGAAAAAGATTTAAGAGAATGGAGGCAAAGTTTTATTAATTAAGCAGCTTCCTTTTACTTAAAGTCCATCCTGGTAATGTGGAGAAGTAAAAACATTAACAGCAAATGATCCTTCTGAGACATCTGGAACTAAAATGGAAGATATAAAAGAAAATTATTCCCAATTTTAATAGGTTGGTACTGCATACTGGGTGACTGAAATAGACCATTAAACACTTAAGTAATTTTACATGCAGGAAATAAAGGTTCTACCAACACAACAATAGATTTAAGCAACTTATGGGGATATTTCCTAACTCTCTATGATCACCACATAGTCATTGGATAATCAAAATTATATTGTATCATTCCATAGCTGACATTTAACAAACCAGACTTTAACCCAAAATTTATCTTTATCCATATTTCATTACATAATTTAACTGTCCATTTGCACCTTATATTTGACACATTCTCATCGAAATCCATTAATGACAAAAATTAACAAGACATACAGTAAGCAACTAAGAATTCATTTATTAAAAACTTTACTAATTAAAGGATCAAATATTTTATACTCCTACAAAAATTCTCAAGCCTCAAAAATGTTAACTTTAAATGAAATTCCAGTTATCCTGAGAATGATAATGAAACAGATGCAATTACTTTAAAGAAAAATTGTCAAACGCATATACAACTAACTCTTATGCAGTAGGCAAATTTTTAGTGATAATTTCAACTTACCTTGCAAATATTATGCAGGCATTCTGTAGTGATTGGTTCATTCACGACCTCCTGGCAACATATGCAGCTAAAAGTTTCCATCACCTTGGCTAGGAAAGCCTGGAAGAATAATCATATTCCCTTTAATAGTGAAACAATATGTCTGTACCATACAAAGGAATGATGCCATTTTCCACACAACTTTTACTATTGGTACAGTCTATTGGCATATAGTAAATTGGTAATGTTTAGGAAAATTAGTGAAAAAGTATATTTTTTCTTTCAACAGGGCACCGTGACTTCCTTTTTTCAATCTCAAACGCTTTCAAAAAAGGAAGTTATGTTGCCACTCCCTGTATGTTAAATGAGTTTGTCATTTTCCACAGATTTAGTCAGTGGAAAATTACAAAATCATTTAATATGGACAACAAACAATTACACCAGGTGAAGCCTGAAATTGTGACGTATATATGTTCTTTTCTATTTTACGGATGGAAATAAAAAACTTTGATGAAGTGTAAAAACTTCACAAGCAGATGTATAGCTGATGTGAAAAAGTGTACCTGTATTAGTTCATTAAAGCTAATTTAAGTTAAACAGAAACAATATCTAATTGAAACAGTTTTCTCCATATTATATCTTATATTCTATGAACTTAATAGGCAAGTTAAACTAAAAACCCAGAATAAGGTAACTTACAGATTTTCCATCCACCAATGTTGCTAGGCATTCTTTCCAAAGTTTCTCATTTACATCCTTATCGATCTTATTCCTTACTGTAGAAGGAAGTTGGAAAGGTTCCACCCTTAACCTTTTAGATTCACTTGAATGTGGAAAAGTCAACTCATTTTGGACACCTGATGATGAACATTCACCTTCCTCAAGTGCTGTCTCATGTCCATCAGGATACTACAATTATTAGAAAAACATGATTATGCATTTACCCAGGTAATCACTTTAACTGCAGACTCTTTATCCAGTCTTTTTTCAGCAGAGGGAGAACAATACAAATTATTTAGTCCAATCCTTGAGATAGTAACAACACAAAGATTTAAATAAGTTTTCAATTTAATCAATTATTTGTTTCATTCTATTATAATAGTAATGATTGCAAAACAAATATTTTCATCCAATGTATGGACCTAATATTTTAAATATCTTCTGCCACACCAGATATTCATATAACTAGCAAGGGGTAAAGGCCTGCAGTATCTGGGTAACAGACTACTGTGTAAGTTAAAAATTTACGCATTAGTATTTTCCAATTTTGAAAAGTGTATTAATAACAGCCTCATTCAATAAATACAATGTAATCCCCTCCTCAACAGTTATCTTATTAAATCTTAAGCATTCAAGGAAATTATTTTAAAAACTTACAATAACTTTTAATCCTAATGCTTTGATAAATTTCTTGCCATCCGCTGTCCAAGGGGCAGGAGATTTATCATCTCGGCGTAGGCGATAACGCCATACATCAAAACCAGACTTCCCCTTTTCCTTCCAATATTCCATTACTTTGTAAATTCCATCATACCTGCAAAAGAAGGTTAAATATATGTACAGAGAACTAAAGATTTCATTTTGATTCTTTTTTGCTTTTACAAATCAAGCTCACATTCCCGGTTGCTTCATTCCACCATAGAAGAAAAGGGAATGTGATCCATGATCCTACACAATGTATACATAATGATCTTTAAATAAACATTGTACATAATTTATTTTTGTTTGGCATGGAACGCATTATATTTTACATTAATTTATATGTAAATAGTTCATAAACTAAACAAGTGTTTTGATTTGCGAGAAAGATCACGGAACAGATTAAGCTCATATAATGATGCTACACTGTATTGAGTTGAACTAAGCAACAACAAGCATAATGATGTAAACCATGCGCTAAGAACTTAATTTTAGTTATTTATATTAAAAAATATGAACTTTTGAAAAAAATGCAGAATTTCCAAATACAGATTTCAATGTTTGAATCATCTTGTTCATGGCTTCTTTTACATTCTAGATACATGTGCTTCCATTATCTCATTTATTTCTTCACCCAATGACAGCCTGTCATTCCCATAAAATATTTATTCTACCATTAAACAGCAAAGTCATACTATCAATCCAGTCTTATAAATGCATTCTGTATGGAATATAACCAAAGGAAAAAATGCATCCATTTCACTGCTAGATTACAATATCAATCCATATTTTGAAAGGCACTAAAAATTTAACCCAACAATGCAATTCAACCAACCTGTTTCCTTTCTCAGGTGCATATATAGAACGAGATCTTAGCTTATAACTCCTTACAACTCTCACAGGCTTTCCTTCTCTCCAATTTTTAGCCTTGGCACCATTTATCTCATCAACAGGAGCATTACAATTTCTGGCCAGAGCCCTATAGAAATAATGAGATTTTCAAAATAATAATCATATACATATACCTTTGTATTTTAGGTTTCTATATTTAACGGACAGTCAAAAGAAAACCAAACATAACACACAGTCTATGGAATAGTTGACTGTGGCAGAGGAACTGCATTGTGACAACTCAGATGCGCACAGTTTTTTGGTTATGTCCTGGTTGGTACACTAACTGATCTAGTGTGTTCATCCATTAGGTTTTCATTTGACTATCTCTCATATTATACACATATGTACGCACAATTTAATTACCATTACCTTGGCATATCTTAGACTGCTCAGGTCGAGTGACATGAGGAGAGTCAGGATGAGTAATTTTAGGAAGAGAAATAAAGTTAGGGGTGTCCATTACACCCATGCTTCACAACACATATTTGGAAACAATTTCAAAGGAACTGCAGGAGATGCCACCACAGTAACTTGTAACATGAATCATCAGCTTATGCATGCCAATCGCAATGCAACAAATTGAAATTGTAAAAATCATTGAAAGTCAGTTAAAGTAGTTATAGGGGTGGGGACAGCCAAGGTCATTTGCGCCATTAGGGATGGATGGGAAAGGGAAGTTACTCTTATCAAAAGGCACCTTGGGGTCAGCAGTTTAACGTCCCATCCAATGGACGTCTTACTCACTCAAAGTGTTCTCCACAAAGTACCTCAAGTAGGGATCGGGATACCACTGACAAATATCTGTGGTCTACAGGATTCGAACCTGGGTTATCACAGTGGGAGGCCAGTATGATAGCCACCTCACCATTCTGATCACCTTGAAATTCAGTGCAATAGGTGTGGGATGAGAATCATAAAAGCAAAACAAAGGTTATGACATTTTCACGAAAAAGAAAACCTAAAATAAACATTAAAATAAAAGCACATAAACTTGAACAGGTAGAAAATTTTTCTTATCTCACAATTTTTTTGGACCAAAACGGTTTTGTTGTAAGGGCATAAGAAGAAATTTGTTAAGCAAAGGAGCTTTCACAAGGAGAGATATGATGTCAAGGACGTTGAGTCATGTTCAGAAATGATACATAAAACTTTGACATGAGCATGGTTTTGTATAGTGCAATAACATTGTTGAAACACTGTAAAATAGCACCAATGAAGGCTTTTGAAATATGGGAGTGGACGGAGATGGAAAAAGATGGAAAAGGTGAGAGGGACAGAAAAGAAAAGAAATTAATTGCTTGCAATGGTGGGGTAAGACGGGATTGTTGGAAAAAGTCTGAAGAATGGAGAGCAATTTGACCAGCAGTGGGATGTTGAAGAATGTGATAGAAGGGAGAACATTAGGCAATGAAGTAATAGGATAAGCACATTTAATGGAATGAAGGGAGGTAGGAATTATGAGGAATCGAAAAAGAGCTCTTTGTAGTGTTGGATGTCAGGTTGCATTCATTAGAATACTGTAAGTAAATAGAGCATTGCACCATTGTATAGGCTGTGTCCATCGAAAACCTAACTCAACAGAAATAATAAAAAAAAGGTATCTGTGAGTTTACAAGTTGTTAAACACAATGTTGAAAGGAATATCTTCAACTAAAGCACATACTTACTTATTGCTCCTTTCCAGCTGTTGATGTCGGCATATCTTTGCCGTTTTCTTATTTCCAGACAAATCCATCCCACCTGATCCAGTGTACAAAAATTCTACTCCATTGTCTACGTCATCTTCATAGACACCACTAAAAACAATACTGTAAGCACCATCCATTGCTCTCCCATGAATGCCAGCAATTGGAGGTCTGTGAACACCAGACTCAGAAACCTATTATTGGCATAAGAAAAATTGTTTGCATTAGTATACCTCTCATCGAGTTTCTACCAGCACTGAGTTATACCTCTTAAGACTTTTATGAAAAAATGATTCCATATTTTGGTTTCACTATTCTCTCCTAAATGATTTCCTATCAATTAGAATGAATTAGAATTCCATTCTTTTTCGTGTAGACAAAGAACAGTTTCACAAAAAGTCACACTTTGCATATACTGCTTTGGCTGTATTCACAAAAGTTCCTACATTCACATAGTTGTGCTTATAATATCTTATTGCACTTAAAAGATACAATTTGCACCCCAAGCTAAAGCTAATGGCACTTGCAGAATAAACCTTGGTTTAGGAAGTTGTCCATTAAAGACCACAAGGCACTAAAATGAGGGAAAGAGCTCTTTGTACATTCTCATCCCTTTCTCAAACAAAGATCCTCTATGGTCAACTTGAAATTGTTGCTTAGCATTTAAGAGTAAGGACAGGGGTGAGAGCCCCACACGAGAGAGTGAATGAGTATTTGGCCCAAAGAGAATTTTTCGGGTTGGTACGAGTTTGGTCCCAGAAGTATCCGACCCAACAAAGAAAACAAAAAATTGAAAAAAATGTATTTATTTTTCAACATAATCTCCTTTAAGCTCTATACACTTTTCCCAGCAATATTCTATAAGTTGGACACCCTTTTTATAATAAGAACTGTCTTGCTCCTCAACATAGCCATTAACTGCCGACATCACTTCTTCACTGTTGGAAAATCTTTGACCATTCCATTGAGCCATTTTTCTAAGTTTGTCAACAGAAAATAATGCAAGGGGGTTAAATCTGGCAAATAGGGTGCACGAGGTAGCAATGCAAACTTTCGTTCATGAATTTTACATCTAAACGTCGGCCATGTAGGCGGGCATTTCTACCCTAAGGACAATGCATGAGTCAGGCATCGAAATGTCGGGCAACATGGAACCCCTGACCCAGTGGAAGATATCTGATATAGAAAGCTCAAAAAGCAAGTTATCTGATTTGCAGAATAAAATGGGAACAGAAGAGAAGTTGCAAGATTTGGTGTAAAAGTGTGCAGTGTAAGACAATGGCATCAGAAAAACCGCTATTTTAGCATACAAGTCTTCACAAAAGAAGTGTCTGGGCCAAAACATGGAAGACCCCCTGAAGTTGGTGCAGCAGTGGTGGAATATTTCCACACAAAGAAGAAAGGCAGAATTTTTGTGAGCTACAACCTACTCCAACAGGAGACCAACAACAAAGCAAGATCTTTGGGCACCCCACACTTAATTTTTGGGCCAGTTGAGAATGGGCAGAACAATTCATGCAACGAACAGGGCTAGCATTGTGGCAGCAAACAGCAATTTTACAGAATCTTTTGTCAGACTTTGAACAAAAATTGGCGTCTTACCAAAGACATGTACCTGATCTTTGAAAAAAAAGGGGAATTTCATGCTGGGTCAGATGGCTAATGAAAACAAGACAGCAATTTACTTAGACACGCTGCCAAATTACACAGGAGAGAGAAAAGGGGTCAAAGAAGTTCTGAAGACAACAAGGCATGAAAAACTATGAGAGATGGTGATTTTGGCTGCTACATCTGATAGCTGTAAGTTGCTGTCATTTCTTGTCTTAAAAAGGAAAATGATCCCAAAAGACGTCATACCTAGGAGATTTACATTCATGCATCCAAAAATTTGAAGCTGCTTATCCCTTAGACGTTCTTATCAAAAAGTATCACAACTTCAGTGTTTTTTCAAAAATTATTTATTCATTAATATCTATTTTTTCCCTTCAAAGTAATCCCCATTAGATATTATACACTGGTGCCAATGTTTTTCCAATCCTTGAAGCACTTCAAAAAATCATTTTTGTGATCTTGTTCTTGTAGCATCGTCCTTTCATGGGCCTCTTCAGTTTCGGGAACAAGAAAAAGTCACTCGAGGCCAGATCTGGGGAATACGGTGTCTGCTGCATCATCAGTGTGTTGTTTTGGCCAACAATTCGCACACAAGTAATGATGTGTGAGCAGGGGCGTTGTCATCGCGCAGAAGCCAATTTTTGTACTTCCACAAATCCGGTCATTTGTGGCGGATTGCTTTGTGCAAATTGCACTTAACTTGCAGGTAATATTCCTTATTTACCGTTCTACCCTGTGGCAAGAACTCATGATGCACCACATCCCTGCAATCGAAGAAAACTGTAAGCAAAACTTTCACTTTCGACCGAACTTGTCAAGCTTTTTTTGGCCTTGGCTCATCTGGCTTCCATTGGGATGATTGAGCTTTAGTTTCCAAGTCGTAACCATAAACCCATGTTTAGTGACCAGAAAGTTTCCACGTCATAACCATAAATCCAAGATTCATCATCAGTTATGACCCTCTGAAGCAAATTTGGGTCATCGCGGACAGTCCAACAACTCATTAGCAATGTTAATGCATTGCTGTTTTTCGTCGAAATTGAGCTATTTTGGTACGAATTTTGTGGAGACCCATGTCATGCCCATTTCATTGGTAAAAATTGAATGGCATGAGCCAATCAATATGTTTAGGTCCTAAGCCACTTCTTTAACGGTGATTCGACGATTGGCCAATATTATTTTCTGCACTTCATCAATGTTTTCATCTGTTGTTGACGTGCTTGGGCTTCCGGCACGCTCTTTGTTGTTCACATTTTCTCAGCCCTCTGAGAATATTTTGTAGCACCGATAAACGTTGCTTCGGTCCAAGACAGCTTTTTCATATGCCACAGTCAACATTTGGAATGCGTCCCCCGCACTTAATTTCATTTTTCACACAAAATTTGACACAGATTCTTTGATCCATTTTTTGGAACTGATAAAAATTGAAGACAAGCCAAAACATGTCCAAGCAAAACAGCTGTCAACAATTAACTGAACACTCAAAAATGGCCAAACTTTTCAGCATAAGTGAGAGACATAAGTACCATCATAACACCACAAAAAATGGAAAATCAAACATGCATAACCAGCAGAAATTCAAAATTTGCAATACCTTTTGAACAGATATTGGCTTCTCATATTAGCCTTAAAAAGTTTATGGCGTTGATATTTTTTTTATATGGTAATCTACCGGTTAAGGTAGGTTTTTGGATGGACACAACTATCAAATAAACATTTTGTAACTCCAAACAAAACTCAATCCAGCAACCTAATCTACATCAGGTCCCTCTTAATCTCTGTGTACTTCCTTCCTCCCTTCATCCCGTCCAACATCCCTATCCTGTTCCTGCCCTTTCCTCTTTTGCCCAACATTCTCCCCTCTATTACCTTCTTCAACACGTTGATATATCGGTTCTAAGTTTAAAATTGTTGATTAACGCAAGTATTAATCCCTGTTAAACTGATGATACTTATTTGTTTGTTTATTCTTTCAAAATGGGATTGCTTTTTATAAATTATGCATTTTATATTGACAAAAGTAATCGTATCTTTCCAAATCCGTAAGATGCAGCTAATCAGACGTGAGTTGTAATTGAAAATTTGTATTTCTCTTCACATCTTTTGGTTTCGCTATATAGACGACACTATCTCTTCCATTCTTCATCCACCGTTTTGTATGAACTGCTTCTGCCATTTCGTTAGAACTGCCTTCCATGCTCTGCCTTCCATATCACAATATTATAATTCACAGCCTGATACTTAATGTGAGATAAAATGCTAGCCAAAATTTGCACTTTGTGTTGCCTATCTCTTCCGATGGTATTACTTATGGCTCTTCTTAGTTACCTAACTCTAGAGTATCATTTTCTGGCCTTATGACACAAAATTTTTTTAGGTATGATAATTTTGCTCTGCCAAATAACCTTTTGATATCTACTACTTCATTCTGAAAAACACTTTCCTTTGTTTTGAAACAATTTTCTCTCAGTTGGCAGCAAAGACATTACCAAGAGGATGTGTTGTTATACTTGTGTGCATTTTTTGTAGTGAATACAAGATCGTTTTATCTGTAATTTCCTTTTGAGTGCTTCAGAAAAACTTTATTTGTACCAAAACTGTGATACCTAGATTGTATAATTTATGATAGCCATAATGGTTGGCCCTTCAAGAGAAGTTACGAAGACTAACAAAGAAATTTTGATTATTTAGTCTATAAGCTGGAAAAAGTGAATTGCTCTTTTCATCGGAAAGTGAATTTGTGCCAGTATTAACAGAAAGTGAGAATGAATCAGACTCAGTGGACGATAGATGGGGAGTCCTTTAAGAGCCTGAACAATCCTATCCTGTCCTTCATCTCTTCAGGGAAATGGTTGGTCCAAAAAACGTGCCTTCATCAGACTCTCCTCTCATTACATATTTTCACCTACTCTTTACAGAAACCCTATTAGCTCCTTTTGTTACAGAAACAAATCATTATGCCCACCACTATCTTTCTATGATGGTTATGAATAGTTATACTCTATATAAGGTAAATTAAAAAGGACCTGGGAAACCTCCTTCAAACCCAGCATTTGTAATCAGTATCGTTAAGAATTCAAGATAAGAGTGGGTTTCGATTAAGGACAGTTCAACAAAAGTAGGACTAAAAAAATGTAACCAAAATAAGAAGCTAATAGTTGTGTATGCAACTCTAAAATAACAAGAAAAAGATCCAGAATTGCCTGTATTAGATGTAGTAAAGGCTAGCATGGGGAGTGTTTGACCAAACAAATGCTGATGGTGTGCAAAGTACCATTTCATATTATGCATTATATCTTATGAACAAATAGGAATATTAGCATCAAATTTGGATATGCTTAGAGATAAATATATAACAACTTATAATGTATGCTCCAATTTTTAGGTTGTAATAGTTATGTCATTTGTAACCAAAATTGTGGGTTTCATTAAAATTTTTATGCACTAGATATTTTTCATAAAATTACTTTTTAAATGTACACAGTCAGTAAAATTTTAATAGAAACTAAAATGTGTTTCCCATTATTCATTAAAATTTCAAAATCCTTGACCTAAAAAAGGACAAACAAAAATTATCTGAAACCAGCTTGAAATTTGCAGAAATAAGGGATGAGCTTTCTGGATTAGAAAACCACAAATAGCATGAGAGTGAAAGTGTTAATTTTCTTAAAAGTGAAAACATAATGCATGGGCTGAGACTTGCCTGCATGCGGAACATCCAAGTTGTTCCAACTTCAACCCCAGGTATTGGTCCAAAATGACTGATCGGCACAATAGTGCACTCTTTTGTTCTTCCAACACATCTCATGCCAGCACCCCAGTCTCTCTTTTTTATCCCATTTTTGGAGGGAAGAGAGGCTTTCTTGTTAACCTTTTTTAGATTCTCTCCAGGCATCACAATCTGTGATGCATCCATTTTACAGTCACGGCAAAACCTGAAAATATAGAACGTGGTTTAGAATTTATACCTACAGAAGATATATTGGTAAAATAAATTAGGAAGCAGAGTGAAGGAGCTGGTTTTGAAAATGTTGGCCTGAACTGAGTAGCATACCAATAATAAGGGAACATTTTTGCTTTATCAGGCAATTCTACATGCCAAAGTAAAGGCATTTGTTAACATACAAGGTCTGTCCAATAAATACGCGAACAGATGCCAAAAAAAAACTATTTCGCAAAATTTAGTCTACAAGGATTTTGTCCCCTTCAAAGTACTCTCCATTTGTTGCTATACACTTATTCTATCTTCTTTTCCACCATTTAGAGCACCCTTGGAAGTTCTCAGCAGTTAGGCTTTTTAGTTTTCTCTTTGTTTCTAGCTATATTGTGTCTTCCACATATGGAATACTCCACACACCTGTGATATGTCCACTCATCACATTTTGGGGACAGGAAAAAGTTGCCGAGGGCAAGATCTGGCGAACAAGGAGGATGACCAAGAATGGTGATAGAATTTTTTTGCCAGAAACTGGCGAACCATCGATGCTGAATGTGCAGGTGCATTGTCATAATGAAGGATTTTTTCATCGCCTTGAGTCAAATTTGGTTGCACACGAAAAGTGAAGAATCAGGCGTGATATTGTGGAATCGAGACATAATGAAAACTTTGTTGCAATTTTCCACAGTTAACTGTGGAAAATTGCAACAAAGTTTTCATTATTGGTTGCACACGACGCACGTGATCTCTCAGATGCTTGAGAACTGTAAGGTAGAACTAAGCATTTACTATTTGTCCTTTGGGAAGAAATTCATGATGAACAACACCCTCAACAGCAAAGAAAACCAGGAGCATGACTTTGATATTCAATCGACTTTTTCTTTATTTTTTAGTTAGATTTAATCCACTTGAAAACGAATGTTTTCTTCAGAGCCTTGTCACGGTAAATAGCTGTCAACATTTCAGTAATTTCTTGATAACTTTTATCGCAATTCACCAAAAAACTTAATTTTGATTCGTTGCTCCGTTATTTTGCCATTTTCCATTTTCGACAAACAGTAAAAACAAGGACAACAGAAACTAACATAACCAGCTCGTACTACGTATACGTACAGCTCGACGATCCGCCAACCACAGATCTCAACAACACATTGGATCTCTGGCAACTAGCGCCGCTAGTGGGCGAGGCTATATTCCACGTCACAGTCGCCAGATTGCACCCGTTCGCGTATTTATTGAACAGACCTCGCATGCAACGGATTTAGTCCTGTGTTTCCAAAACAATACTTAGGATTATTACTCTTGTTACTTGTGACAATGTGCCAAAAAGAGACTTATTTTGGCTCACAGTTACTGATACCCAAAGCACCGATTCGGGGTGAGATCTGGCGAATAAGGAGGATGATCAAGGATGGTGATTGAGTTTTTGGCCAGAAACTGGTGAACAATCAATGCAGATTGGGCACGATTTTTGCACACACTTTTTTTTACCCATGTGTTCAGTTGAAATAGTGTGCACTGTTGATTTTCTAAATTCAGTTCATCAGCCTTGATTCTGACAGTTTTTAGTGATCGGTAAGGACAAGGGACCACACACAATCAATGTTGTCGTCAACACAGGTGATTGAAGGTCTTCACAGGCTTGCATTATCCGTGACATCTTTTCGGTCATCTTTAAAATGCTTAATCCACTTGAAGAGGCAGTTGCATTTTGATATTGAGAGAGGAACATGATGTCTTTCTAAGTGTTAGAAGTGAGACTTCTTCATGAATGTGATGAATGAGACATGTGATGAATATCAAATAACATATTTTCCAGCATTTAAGATGCATGATATTTTTTACACATGTAAAATATTACAGCATTTTTCATGAATTTCCTAAACTAATAATGGCACTCATTTTATTTTTACTCATGTCAATATTTAATATTTTAGTACCCTGCAAGGGTGTGTGGCAGTGCATGAATACACACTACCACACAACATGAATATGACCCTACTGCAGTCAGATAATTTTATTCTGATGCCTTACTCATGGAAAAAATGTTATCTTAAATCTGTTCTACACTTAATCTCTGTAATTTTATTGCCATGATCTCTCCTACCATAAACAATTGGGGTCATAATACATTTTCACCATCACTGCTAAAGAGACATCCTTCCAATTTATGCAACAGGCTTAAAGTGTAATTTAACGTATGCTCCCAGCCTAGCTCCTCCAATATTTTGGATACACTACAAAGTTTATTATAACGATGTTTTACAAACCCAACTCCTCTACGCTTTACATGATCCAATTCAGCAATCAATCCAACTTTGTAAGGATCCCACAAACTAGCAGCATATTTCAAACAAGGCCCAACCAGCAAAAGATAATATTTCTCTTTGACTTTTCCATCACATTTACCCAGTCTTCTTCTAATAAACCCAAAAATTTGTTAGATTGTCCACATATTCCCCATGTGTGTTCCACCCATGAATGGTTGTGTGTGAGGGTAACACCCAAGTATCTAATCGAGTCTACACATTCCATTTTGGTGTTCCCTAAGCAGTAAGCATTCTGGAGGGAATCTTTTTCTGAAAATTGATCACTATGCACTTTTTTAAGTTTAATTCTAATATCTGATTAAGCTGCTCTATCCCCCAGATTTGGATATCATGGCAAATTACTGCATCGTCAGCACATAAACGGATCTGACTTGTAACTAACGAGTAAGTGCCATTAACGCAAAGTAGGAATAAAAGAGGTCTGATAACACTTCCCCAGGGAACACCTGAAGTAACTTCTACTGCATTTGAGCTATATCCATCTATGACTACTCTTTTTACCTGACCATTCAATAAGTCTTTAATCCAACCCAGCATATTTTTACCTATACCATATGCTTCTAGCTTTGTGAGTACTTTACTATTAGGTACACATTGTCAAAAGCTTTCTTAATATCTAGAAAAACCGCATCCACTGGAACATTGCTCTCTCCCAAAATAAGAATATCATGAACAAAAAGCACAAGTTCTAAAAATAATTCGGGAACAGTGCAGCTGGGTGCCTTTCTTCACCAATCTCAAAACCCAGAAATTTATCTCTAGAGCTAAATGAAGTATCACTTGAAGCCTCTTCATCAGATACTGACCAAGTCTTTGTTAATGAATCATCCTCTGTGCCATCAAGTGTTTCAATCATTCCAAATTTCTTAAATGAATTTATGGCTGTCCAGTTGGTTGATTTTATTTTTACGGCTTCGGTTCTACGACTCCAAAACTGACACTAGGCAAGGAGGTTTCAGGATGCCAAGACCACTGCCTATTCACAACTTTATCCACCTTATCTTTATCCAGCCCTTAGGTTGGACAAGCACAAATGCAATTGTAGCCAGTTTATCCTTGGGTAGGGTGTTTCTTTTGACAGTGAAATGAGGCAGCAATTTTGTTCCATCAGCACATCAAAACAACATAACTCTGCTTTGTGTTTTCTCATGTCCACATGTTTTAACAATTACATTTTTTGCACCTTTAGAAACTAGTTTTTATTTGAGGGTACATATTGTTAGTGGGACCTCATCCATGTCTCCTATTTTTGAAAGTTCACACTTTACTCATTCACTTATGTTAATTACAAATTTATGCAACTCATTAAATGTCTTCACGTTCGGTGGGCATCTTTAGTCCTATTTTAGAGTTTAGTCCTCATATATAGGTCATTCTTCATGAATCTGGAACACCATGGTATTGATTCTGTAAAATTGGTGATGTCTCTGTTAGTAACAATCACTCTTCCTTATTAAATTTTCATTTATGTGAAAACTGATAATCCCGGCTCTTCTGTAGTTTAATATCAATTTTTTTTAATTATTCTTCTTGTTCCAGCCATTCTGCAATTAAATGCTGCAGGTTGTGTTAACTATGAATAGCTTTCTGTAGTTCCTCATCCAGTCTTTGCAAAATTCTTACAATATTGGATGATCGCATACTAAAAGTGCATAAGCTAACAGACATAGTAGGAAATCAATAAGTGCGGTACATAACATATTAAATGAAATTTTGGACATGAGAAAGCTGTGTGCAAGATTGGTGCCACGTTTGCTCACACTCGAGGAAAACCAGTGTCGTGAAGATGTGTCAATTGAGTGTTTAGCAACGTTTCACAGTAACAAAGCAGAATTTTTGTGTGGTTTCATCACCATGAATGAAACATGGGCCCATTACTTCACACCCTTGACAAAAGAAGACTCAAATCAATGGATTCAACAGGGTGAACCGGCTCCAAAGAAGGCGAAGACCGTTTCATCTGCAGGCAAGGTCATGGCGTTGGTTTTTTGGGCTGCGCGAGGGATAATTTTCATTGACTATCTTGAAAAAGGAAAAACTATCAACGGCGAGTATTATGCAAAATTATTGTAACATTTGAGCAAAGAAATCAAGCAAAATTGGCCGCACTTGGCTAAGAAGAAAGCATTATTTCATCAAGACAATGCACCAGCTTACAAATCCATTATTGCAATGGCCAAAATTCATGAATTAAAGTTTAAATTGCTACCTCATGCACCCTATTCGCCAGATTTAACCCCTTTGGATTATTTTCTGTTGACAAACCTGGAAAAATGGCTCAATGGTCAAAGATTTTCCAACAATTAAGAAGTGATGTCTGCAGTTAATGGCTATGTTGAGGAGCCAGACAGTTCTTATTATAAAAAGGACATCTTACTTATTGAACATTTCTGGGAAAAGTCTATAAAGCTAAAAGGAGATTATGTTAAAAAATAAATACATGTTAGGCATTTTTTGTTTTGTTTGTTGGGCTAGGTAATTTTGGGATCACCCTCAAATCTAAGTGGTTGCCGATGAACCAAAATTCATCTGATGCTGTTTCTGTGTTCTTTGGCATGTGTAATCACTTTCCATGGAAACATTCAAAATTGTCATCATGCTTCATTACATTAAACTATCATGCAAGGTAAAAAGAATTATCTATGCACACACTACATATAAATCTTAGCACATCCATTAAACACTATGTCAATCAAGTCTTGCATAAATTACATACATGCACAAGATGACCCAATAAGGAAAACTGTCTCACCATTCTCCCTCAGGAAGCGAAAATAAGGGAGGATCACTGCACTTAAAATGATATGAGTATCCACATTGATAGCACATCAGTAGTTTATCGGGTTCCTCTTTGCCTCCGCAAGCATTACATCCACATTGATAGCAGGTTTGATCATCATTATCTTCGCAGAATGTACACTCAACAGTTTTTTTGGCTGAAAATGTATTTAAAACTAATCAGTAAATATGACCCATGGTATTTTAAAATACAGCAGATCCTCACTTAATGAGCACATCACATGGCAATATATTTCCATAACAAGCAATAATATATTTTTTAAATGAATCTCTTAACAAGTAACTTTTAACATCATGAGTGACGAGGAGATGCTGATCACCAGAACGATTGCACAGCCACTGCTTCAGTTTGTGTTTAGCACTCATTCCATCCACATTTTAGTGTCACTTGTGATCATGCATTTTTCCAAAATGGTGTCCAGATTTTTATTTGTGAATTTTTTGCACTAACTTTAATAACATTTTTGGTACATAGCTTTGAAAATGTCTCAGAAGATAGATGCATGAAGACAACGTTTAGAGAACAAAAATAACAAAAGAAATGAAAATTAAATTCATTGAAAAGTTAGAAACAAGATGTGAACATGACTGATCCGGCACCACCATATAATCAATCTGTCCAAAAAAAGATTTGCACTACCCTGAAGAACAAGGACAAAATTAGGGAGATCACTGGTTCAAAGGGAGTGACAAGGGTTAAGTGGCAGCAGTTACATACTATCAACTATGTTGAAAGGTAGCTTCTCAAATGGATGAAAAAAATAAATCACCAGGTGGCACTATTAATGATATTTTCAATAACTTTGTTAAAAAGCTGCCAGGATAATTATTTCCCGAATAAGAAATATTTGAGGGAATCCATGGTTGGTCTGAGAAGTTTAAGAGAAGAACCAGCATCCACAACATTGAGAGCCATGGTGAAGCAGCGATCTTTGACTCAAAAGATCACGGAGGACTTCAAGAAGCTCATAGATTCTGAGAGTTACCTGCTGCAACAGGTTTTTCATTGTGATGAGACAGGAAAAAGATGCCGAAGCATATTTATAGAACAGCGAAATATAAAGAGGAGAACGCATTGCCAGCCACAAGCCAAAGACCATCTCACACTGTTGTTTTGTGCCGAAGCAAGCAACAATTTGTAAATTAAACCCACGGTAACTTACCATTCAGAAATTCCACAAGCTTTCAAAAAATGCAAAGGCCAGAAGACCAAGCTAAATTTGATGCAGAAATCATGGGAAACTGTTACTGTACTTGTATATTGAGAAGCTACACACTTCTAAACAATACCGTAACTATGTATGCTACAAATTAATTAAATGATGCTTAATTTTGTAATTTTTACAACATTTTTAAGCATAAGCAAATGTCTCTAAAGAGCTTTCTAGTAAAATGAATTAAGAACATATAAATAGTAAACTAATGATGATTCTTTTTATTTCTTACAAATTGCATTGGAATTCCAGGTTGGTTCATTCTAAGATAGATGAAAAGATGAGTATGATTAACTATCCTAAATAATATATGCATAATATTTTTTGAAATAACGTTGTACATAATATATTTGCCACAAACACATCATCATGTTTTATATTAATTTATATGGAAAAAATTGTTTTACTTTAAGAGAAGATTCCTAAATGAATTATGCTTGTTGTACAAGGTTCTACTATACTCTATTTGTAATATTCGGAGGTTTGGTCTTGAACAAAAATGATGTAAAGTAGTTTTTTGGGGAGGCGACCGACAACTGAGGTCATTTGCACCATTAGGGATGGATGAGGAAGGAAGGGTGGAGAGAAACCCGGCGTCATCATTAGCCTACTCTTGTCGAAAGGCACCAAGGGGTCCGCAGTTTAACATCCCATCCGATGGACGTCGTACTCACTCTAGGTGCTCTCCACGAAGCACCTCAAGTAGGGATCGGGATACCACTGAAAAATATTTGTTGGCTCCAGGATTTGAACCCAGGCCCTCATGATGAGAAGCCTGTACATTAACCACCGCACCATCCCAATCCCCAAAAACGATGTAAAGAGGAAAACAAAGTATGTAAATGAGTAGGCAGTTGTAGGTATTAATTTATTACCTAATTAAAAGAAATTGCCTGATTAACATTTTTCCACAAGTTATAATCAAAATTTCATCCAAATCATTCAAAGTGTGCTAAAATACTCAAAACAAGAGATCATTGCTTTATCTGGTAATTACAATACTCTAAAAAACGTCTATGGCCAAAGATTAATGACTTATGGCGGCCCTGACACAGGCAGATCACTTCTGAGTTAAGGAAAAATGTATGAAATTTAAGATTGGAGGAGGATCACCACATAACCAATATTGATTGAATGAGTGATTAAATATAGCTATTGACTGAATGATTAGTCCCATCAAAATAGCTGAATACAGAGCCAACACTTCCCAATTTCATCATTATTTATCACGATACAAAAGAACCTTTTATTCCCACTCAGCAACAATCTACTATTACAATGACAACTTTCCAAGTATAATCTGAATTAAGTTTAAACATGATCACGCTAGAAATACTGAAATTTCAAATAGTCCTGTTATTGTCAAGAAAATGTCATTGAAAAACCAGAATATGAAAAATGTGTATAGAAAGCATTGTGCTATGTCTTGCATAAAGAAGTTATATTGTCAATTGAGTACGGAAAATTCCAAACTGAAATGAATTCAGTAGGCAGACATTTTCAACTTATTTTGTCCCTTGTAACCCCAAAACACACATTATAAATCAGGAATTCAATTAATAAAATGAGACTGTCATATAACAATTAAGAATGCTTTGTAATTGCTGTCACCAGACACCTGGAGGTACCCTCAAAATGTCCCAAAAAAGAGTAGACAGGAATTAAGAAATTGAATTTCCTTTGAAGTAAGTTTTCAAAAGAAATTAGTAACACATCAATAAATGCAGGCCCGAATAAATGGGACTTTTTACAAAAAATAGCACTAGTTAATGAATCACTACCCAGATTTTAAGAATGGTTATGACCAAACTCCTGCTCTCTGCTACTACTACCTTGGCTAACAATAGATGTTTCACGTTGTCTCCAAAATGCACCCTCAATGGTCATTCAAGTTGTCTCGCCATCAAATATATGGCAATCTTTAGTTTGAGACAATGAAAGGGTTGCCACACAAACTAGAAAATCCTTCCATAAAATAATTATAAATAAAACCAAAAGTTGTATATTTATGAAACCTAATAATAACAATGAACTAAAGAAATTACTCCTAAAAACTACTTTTTGCCATGTTATACCAATACACATGTAATTTCCTTACTGAATTTGGTGCACATCATGGAAAAAAAGGAATTAATGAACTGGCTTAAACTGCTGTAACACTTTTTTCTCGCCCTTCATGGCATTTTTTATAATCTTTCCAGTTATTCCTATTTCTCAGTTCTGAAGGAATACTGAACCAACAAGCACTAATGTACCTCAACTAGAAATGTACAACAGGCTTTAAACCTGTTGTTGCGTTGCTGCCCATTGTTACATTTCATTTGAAATTGAAAACAAATTTTATCACAAATTTATGCAACTTACCTGATGAGGAATCATTCATCTTTTCTGTATACTCCAAATCCCTTGCTTTTACTTCACCCACTCTCTCAATCTTCATTATTTCATTGACGATCACTACCCGACTTCGTTCGTATGGATTTGAGGAACCAAGGAGCAAATCACCCAAAACACATCTTCCATTCTTTGCCACACAATCAACCATGAAGTCATACCACAAACCCCATCCACTTGCTACATTTCTGTTATAGTTCGCCAACACAATGTCTCCCTTCTTTAACTGAGTCTTATCATAAAGAATTCTAGATCGGGGGCGTAAAGATTGCCACTTGGTTTTCAAAAGTTCCTTGGGATTCCTGATAAAAATATAACCACAACTTATGTCAGTAACATGAGCCAGAGTTAGCATTGTACCGGTTGCTCAGTAAAATGTTATCATACCCTTTTACATTGAATAATTTGGGAAAAAGTTAATTCTATGAAAGATTGATACCTTGACATGATATGTATATGTTGCAAAAGTTTCATTGATTTGACTTAATATTTTGCCAGTGGCAGTTGACGGTGTACATTGAAACGTCCATTTCACCTACATCTGCTTTTCCTGATATTAATGCTTTCCACGAAGAAGCTTCTTTTACAATCAGGCATAGAGTCCATCTAGTCATATCGGTTATGTCATGATTATAGGGAAGATGAGGAACAAACTTCGTTTTGATTGATGTAAAACAAGAGTTGGTGGAAAACACTATATACACATCTCATGCGAAATTTTTATGATATATAAAACCCAAAAATATTTCTATCACTTCTGATACTCATAATGTTATTTTACTAAGTACTCACAATGGTAGCAGTGGTGTTAACATTTACCACCATAAGAGCTCCGACTGGAATCCTAGTATTTCACAAACTTCAGCTAATGATTTGTTCAAATGAAAGTAATTTTTTCATGCAGCACTACATGTTACATCCACATTTGCTGTCCTCACAAAGAAGATGTCTGAAACTTGCTACTACTAACTACAGCTGCTTCAGATGTAGTTTGAAAGTCAAACCAATAAAACTTGTACCACATATATTATGAATTAAATTATCAATATAATAAAATTAATTTTCTTCACATTAAAGTATGTGAATTACAAATGTATGGTCACCCTCTTACTGAACTACCCTTGCACATTAACATACCCTTCTTACTGATTAGCACTAAATACACCCATTCAAAATTTAAGTGCTCTAAGAATGAGAATTATATCACTATTTCAAGAAGTAAATCTAAAATAATGGCATAACCTCAAGATAGATGATACATCAATTGTTAAACATGAGCAAAAGTTTTACAAACATATATGAGATGTTTCATTAACTGCGAGATGCAGTCTACTGAATTTCACAGTTTCTCAGATTGAGAAATCTTGCATTAGTTAAACAAACTTACCTGTCAAGTATGACTTGATATGTTATATCTTCTTGTAATTCAAATTCATCCCCACTCGCATTATTGGCTATATAACTAGGGACACCTTTTGATTCACAGGAATCACAGGCAACTTTGATACAGATGCCCACTATTATTCCTTCATACCACGCCCACTCAATTCCATCCTTCATATCAACATAATCTCCTAACTAAAATAGAGAAATAAAAACAGCTTATATTTTATACAGAAAATTATGATGCAGTCTGCACATTTCATTAGGACAAAACTACACAGAAACTAGAGCCAAATTACCACATTTCTAAGTTTAATAAAAAGTTGCGACAAATATCAGGGAATATATTACACCTATTGCCTAATGTATTCCAAAAATATGTCATTTTTGGACATGTTGTGATAACCCCAGGGCATTTGTAACATGTCTGATAGCTTCATAACCTACTGTAATAAGTGCCTACACATTGTCATGTTTCATTGCATATGTAATGCCAAAATCATTTCAATGATATATATAGGGGAAATGATTCTGCAATAACTCTAAAATGTTAGGAGTTATTACAGGTTGGCAATGCAATGCAATTCATTTATTGGGCAGTTAATATGACACAAATAAGATGACATATGACTATATATATATATACATATATATATATCATATATATATGTACATATATATATATATATATATATACATATATACATATACATATATATATATCATATATATATGTACATATATATATATATACATATATATATATATATATATATATATATATATATATATATGTACATATTTTTCGGGTACCAGGTCTTCCTGGGAAACCATTACCGGCACAGGGAAAGGAACTGGCCCCCCTACCCTGATGTGTGAATATTCACACGCCGTTGGGCTTGGTACATGGGTGAGCTCTACCATCACCTACTAAACCGACCTTCGGGTTGATTACTGTGTTTATGGTTTTTATATGTACATATATATATGTATATATGTACATATATATATGTATATATGTACATATATATATGTATATATGTACATATATATATATATATATATATATATATATATATATATTCATTCAAACATAGAAATAGGTATAAGGAAAGGGGATAGGAAAACACATAAAAGGCGAACACAGGACATGTGGGGAAGGCGGTTTTTGAGCAGATCACGAAAGTAAAAATATTTCCTTATCCGGGATATAGATCCTTATTATCCCGGATAAGGAAATATTTTTACTTTCGTGATCTGCTCAAAAACCGCCTTCCCCACATGTCCTGTGTTCGCCTTTTATGTGTTTTCCTATCCCCTTTCCCTATACCTATTTCTATGTTTGAATGAATATTTGTGCGCCGTATGGCGGGATTTTCAAGTTTGAATATATATATATATATGAGTCATAACTTATCTTCCGAAGAAGACGGAGCTCGAGTGACGTTGAAATTATCAAGATATTATTGTGAGTGTTCTTTTTATGTGTTCTCGTGCTATGTGTTACTGTCTAAGTTTTTTATTCAACACCTCCGTGTTACTTCGAAGATATCACATATATATATATATATATATATATATATATATATATATATATATATATATATATATATATATATATACATATATATATATACATATATATATATATATATATATATATATATATGTATATATATATATATATATATATATATATATATATATATATTTTTTTTTAGGTAATCTACCGCTTAAGGTAGGTTTTTGGAAGGACACAGCTATCAAATAAACATTTTGTGACTCCCCACCTAGCAAACTAATCTATATCAGGTCCCTCTTCATCTCGGTGTACCTCTTTCCTCTCTTCATCTCGGTGTACTTCTTTCCTCCCTTCATCCCGTCCAACATCCCTATCCTGTTCCTACCCTTACCTCGCTTGCCCAACATTCTCCCCTCTATTACCCTCTTCAACATTCCACTACCACTCAATACGCCTTTCATCCATTTCCCCTTCCTCCATATTATTTCTCCCAACAAACCCCTCTCCTCCCCCACCATTTCTAGTACTTCCTCATTTGTTTTCCTTTCGGTCCATTTCACCTTCTCCATTCTTCTCCACACCCACATTTCAAAAGCCTCCAATCTTCGTCTATCCTCCTGCTTCAGCGACCACGTTTCCGCACCGTACATAGCTACGCTCCATATCAGAGTTTTTACGAGTCTTGTCTTAAGATCCCTACTCAACGTCCCCATCATCAACTCCCTCCTCCTTGAGAAAGCCTCCTTGCCTAGCGCAATTCTTCTCCTTACGTCCCTACCACTTTAACCATGTTGGTCCAAGACACTTCCGAGATATGTAAACTGTCCTACCTGCTCTATTTTTCCCCTCCTATTTTAATGTTTAACTTAGCCTTTTTCTTTCTGGAAAATCGCATAACCTTTGGTTTATTAATATTGATTCTCATTCCATATCTGTCGCACTGAACCTCCAATTCACTCTGTAATGCTTGCAACCCCTTGGCTGACTGAGCAACTAATGCTTGGCCATCAGCAAACCTAACCGATTTCACAAATTCCCCTCCCACTTTCATTCCTACCTCCATTTATTCCCATGCCTCTTTAATCATTTCCTCCACATATACGTTGAACAGTACCGGTGACAAAGGGCAACCCTGCCTTACACCTCTTCCTAACACTGCCCATCCGGACTCTCCGTTCCCCACTCGCACCTGAGCAGTCTGAGACATGTACAGGTTGCGGATCAGTCTCCTGTCCCTCCAATCCATTCCTATTTTCTGCAATACACGCATTAATTTTTCCCAATTCACTCTATCAAACGCTTTTTCGAAATCTACAAAACAGGCAAAAACGTCCTGGTTGTATTCTATATTCCTCTCGACTAGTGATCTCATTACTGCAATGGCATCACGCGTACCTCTTCCTTTCCTGAACCCAAACTGATCATCCCCTAAGTAATCATTTGCCTTACTCTCTATCCTTTTGTTGATGATCCTGAGAATAACTTTAGCTGCGTGGGATATCAAACTTATTGTTCTGTAATCCTCACATGACGAAGCCTTTGCCTTTTTTGGCATAGGAACTAACACTGATCTCACAAAATCTTCCGGCCAGATTCCTTCCTCATAGATACTACGAATCAGTCCATATATGGCCTTCTTCCCACCTTTCCCTAACCATTTCAACATTTCTACAGGAATATTGTCCACCCCCACAGCCTTATTTGCTTTCATCTCCTTTAATGCCCTTTCTATTTCATCGTCGAGTATGCCTGGACCTAAGCTATCTTCTTCTACGTCATGTTCCTTTCCTATGTCTAACCTTGTCGGCCTAAGTTCTTTACCATACAGTGTTTCTATATATTCCTTCCATCTCTCTTGGATTTTTCCTGGTTCAACTATTATCTTACCCCATTTATCTTTAACTGTTAGCACAGATCTTGCCTTCTTACTTCCCGATAATAACTTAACCTTGCTGTATAGAGCACCAATTTCACCCTTCCTCTGTATATGTATATATATATGTATATATATATATATATATATATATATATATATATGTATATATATATATATATATATATATATATATATATATATATATATATATATATATATATATATATAGTTTAGTTATATATATAGTTTAGTTATATATATATATATATAGTCTGGTTTAGTGGGTAGAGCGTTGGACTGCTGACCGGAGGGTCCCGGGTTCGATTCCCTGGTAAGGAACTTTGGGCACCTGCAGCTCCACCCAAGCTTGTTGATTTTTCGGGTACCAGATCTTCCTGGGAAACCATAACCGGCACCGGGAAAGGAACTGGCCCCCCTACCCTGATGTGTGAATATTCACATGCTGTCGGGCTTGGTACATGGGTGAGCTCAACCATCACCTACTAAACCGACCTTCGGGTTGATTACTGTGTTTATATATATATATATATATATATATATATATATATATGTAAATATATGTATGTATATGTGTAAATTCACTAACTAGTCAACACAAACACAGAAACTAAAACAGATAAAAGAGGGACTCACTGGTTCTCGAATTTTCGGTGGTGCAACCACCTTTCTCAAGAGGAATTAGGAACAGAACTGAGGCAGAGTAGGGCCAGAAAGCAGTGGTAGGAAGGAGAAGGGGGAAAATGGGGGAAAAGAAAAGAAAAGGGGGAAAAAAGAAGAAAAAAAGGGGGGGAAGGTATTCGAGGTGAGGGGTTTAGAGGGGTAGTGTATGGCGCGGGAATTTTAAAAAAGTGTGGGATGATATGGAAGTTGTTGGGGGCGGAGGGGAATGAAATTATGTGCATAAAGGGGGCAATTAATGTCTAATATTAATACCTGGGCGATTCCAGGAATCCAAGAGCCAGATGAAAGCTTGCTCTAATGTTTTGAGTTTCTGTGGAGGGTCTGAGTGTGGGAGGGATGCTAAGACGGATACTTTAAAACATTGGTCAAAGGAAGTGTTGTGTTTGGAGGCATGTTTGGGGATTGGGAGCATACCAATAAGGGAGGAATTGTTGCATGAGGCTCGATGATTATTAATTCTAATATTAAGGGGTGTGGTACACTGTCCAATATAAAAGGCAGGGCAAAGTTGGCACTTGAGTAGGTAGACAACATTGCTGGAGGTACACGAGGAGTAGGGAATTGGTGGGAGTAGCTATAGAATAACTAAGCTAATAAGGAATAGATGGCGTTAGGGAGCTGTTTCACCCACCAAAGGAGAAATAGATGGCACACAAGAAGGGGAAAGGATAGTAGAAAAGCATTCTTACGATATTATAAAGGAAAGGAACGGTGCGTTTCATGGCACGCATAGGTAGAGCATCCGCCCGGCAAGTGGAAGGTCGGTGGTTCAAATCCTGGATAAGGAAATATTTTTACATTTGTTATCTGCTCAAATCCGCCTTCCCCACATTTCCTGTGTTGGTCTTTTATGTGTTTTCCTATCCCCTTTCCTTATATATCTATTTCTATGTGTGAGAATATATATATATATATATATATATATATATATATATATATATATATATATATATATATATATATATATATATATATGTATATATATGTATATATATGTATATATATGTATATATATGTATATATATATGTTTTCGGTGGTGCAACCACCTTTCTCAAGAGGAATTAGGAACAGAACTGAGGCAGAGTAGGGCCCGAAAGCAGTGGTAGGAAGGAGAAGGGGGAAAATGGGGGAAAAGAAAAGAAAAGGGGGAAAAAAGAAGAAAAAAAAGGGGGGGGGAAGGTATTCGAGGTGAGGGGTTTAGAGGGGTAGTGTATGGTGCGGGAATTTTAAAAAAGTGTGGGATGATATGGAAGTTGTTGGGGGTGGAGGGGAATGAAATTATGTGCATAAAGGGGGCAATTAATGTCTAATATTAATACCTGGGCGATTCCAGGAATCCAAGAGCCAAATGAAAGCTTGTTCCACCTTTCTCAAGAGGAATTAGGAACAGAACTGTTCCTAATTCCTCTTGAGAAAGGTGGTTGTTAGACAGTAACACACAGCACGAGAATATATAAAAAGAACACTCACAATAATATCTTGATAATTTCGACGGACTTGAGCTCCGTCTTCTTCGGAAGATAAGATATGACTAAGGAAAAGGGTACGCGGTGCAGAGAGAGTATGGGACGAAGGAGAGGGGAAAAAACAGGCAGTGGGGGAGGGGTGAAGGAGGGGTATATGGAGGGGGAGAAAGCGGAGCGGGGAACAGGTGGTGGGAGAGGGGTGAAGGAGGAGGTTATGGAGGGGGAAAGGGAGGCCAGAGGGGAGCGGAGATGGAATAAGGAGGATGCGGAAATAGTAACAAGCGACACAGAAAACTAACAATTCATCCACAGATCCCACAACACCCATGACCAAGGCATCAACTCACCAAGTCGTCATAAGGGCTTGACAAGTCAAAACACAGGACAAGGATGACAAAATGTGTGCGGATGAATAAATTGTCCCACCACCTCGCAAGAAACAAATCCACCTCCATCCATCTCAGCCCCACCCCCCCATTTAGTGAACGACATTGAGACCCGGATGTTGATAGGCTTTATACAGCCATATAAATGCCAATTCCATTGTTTTTAATTTTATAGGGTTATCAGATGGGGGAAGGGATGCTAGCACGGAAACATTGTAACAGTGGTTGAAGGGGGTGTTGTGGTGGGAGGCATGTTTTGGGATGGGAAGACCCGCGGACGGGGAGGAGGGATTATATATATGCCTATAAAAATGCCGGACAGAGTTTGTAAGTCAGAAGATAGATTACATTCTGAGATGTGCATGAGGAGTGGGGGAAGGGCGGGAGAGAGTTAAAAGGTGGGATGGAGAGGGGTGGAGTGGTGAAAATAGGACAAGTTTTGCATCTTGCTCGCAAGCACGGAGTGGGTGTGATTCTGGGGGTGGGAGGGGATTTGGAAAGAGGCTTGGTGGATTTGAGGAGATCTGATAGGTTGGCGGGCCGTTTGAAGGTAACAGAAGGGCATTTAGGAAGAAGGTTGGACGAAACGTTGTGATTTTTGAGGATGGGGTACAGGTCTTTGAGGACGAATTTAAGGGACTGGATATATGTATATATATATATCAAAAATCACAACGTTTCGTCCAACCTTCTTCCTAAATGCCCTTCTGTTACCTTCAAACGGCCCGCCAACCTATCAGATCTCCTCAAATCCACCAAGCCTCTTTCCAAATCCCCTCCCACCCCCAGAATCACACCCACTCCGTGCTTGCGAGCAAGATGCAAAACTTGTCCTATTTTCACCACTCCACCCCTCTCCATCCCACCTTTTAACTCTCTCCCGCCCTTCCCCCACTCCTCATGCACATCTCAGAATGTAATCTATCTTCTGACTTACAAACTCTGTCCGGCATTTTTATAGGCATATATATAATCCCTCCTCCCCGTCCGCGGGTCTTCCCATCCCAAAACATGCCTCCCACCACAACACCCCCTTCAACCACTGTTACAATGTTTCCGTGCTAGCATCCCTTCCCCCATCTGATAACCCTATAAAATTAAAAACAATGGAATTGGCATTTATATGGCTGTATAAAGCCTATCAACATCCGGGTCTCAATGTCGTTCACTAAATGGGGGGGTGGGGCTGAGATGGATGGAGGTGGATTTGTTTCTTGCGAGGTGGTGGGACAATTTATTCATCCGCACACATTTTGTCATCCTTGTCCTGTGTTTTGACTTGTCAAGCCCTTATGACGACTTGGTGAGTTGATGCCTTGGTCATGGGTGTTGTGGGATCTGTGGATGAATTGTTAGTTTTCTGTGTCGCTTGTTACTATTTCCGCATCCTCCTTATTCCATCTCCGCTCCCCTCTGGCCTCCCTTTCCCCCTCCATAACCTCCTCCTTCACCCCTCTCCCACCACCTGTTCCCCGCTCCGCTTTCTCCCCCTCCATATACCCCTCCTTCACCCCTCCCCCACTGCCTGTTTTTTCCCCTCTCCTTCGTCCCATACTCTCTCTGCACCGCGTACCCTTTTCCTTAGTCATATCTTATCTTCCGAAGAAGACGGAGCTCAAGTCCGTCGAAATTATCAAGATATTATTGTGAGTGTTCTTTTTATATATTCTCGTGCTGTGTGTTACTGTCTAACAACCACCTTTCTCAAGAGGAATTAGGAACAGTTCTGTTCCTAATTCCTCTTGAGAAAGGTGGAACAAGCTTTCATTTGGCTCTTGGATTCCTGGAATCGCCCAGGTATTAATATTAGACATTAATTGCCCCCTTTATGCACATAATTTCATTCCCCTCCACCCCCAACAACTTCCATATCATCCCACACTTTTTTAAAATTCCCGCACCATACACTACCCCTCTAAACCCCTCACCTCGAATACCTTCCCCCCCCCTTTTTTTTCTTCTTTTTTCCCCCTTTTCTTTTCTTTTCCCCCATTTTCCCCCTTCTCCTTCCTACCACTGCTTTCGGGCCCTACTCTGCCTCAGTTCTGTTCCTAATTCCTCTTGAGAAAGGTGGTTGCACCACCGAAAACATATATATATACATATATATACATATATATACATATATATACATATATATATATATATATATATATATATATATATATATATATATATATATATATATATATATATATATATTATTCTCACACATAGAAATAGATATATAAGGAAAGGGGATAGGAAAACACATAAAAGACCAACACAGGAAATGTGGGGAAGGCGGATTTGAGCAGATAACAAATGTAAAAATATTTCCTTATCCAGGATTTGAACCACCGACCTTCCACTTGCCGGGCGGATGCTCTACCTATGCGTGCCATGAAACGCACCGTTCCTTTCCTTTATAATATCGTAAGAATGCTTTTCTACTATCCTTTCCCCTTCTTGTGTGCCATCTATTTCTCCTTTGGTGGGTGAAACAGCTCCCTAACGCCATCTATTCCTTATTAGCTTAGTTATTCTATAGCTACTCCCACCAATTCCCTACTCCTCGTGTACCTCCAGCAATGTTGTCTACCTACTCAAGTGCCAACTTTGCCCTGCCTTTTATATTGGACAGTGTACCACACCCCTTAATATTAGAATTAATAATCATCGAGCCTCATGCAACAATTCCTCCCTTATTGGTATGCTCCCAATCCCCAAACATGCCTCCAAACACAACACTTCCTTTGACCAATGTTTTAAAGTATCCGTCTTAGCATCCCTCCCACACTCAGACCCTCCACAGAAACTCAAAACATTAGAGCAAGCTTTCATCTGGCTCTTGGATTCCTGGAATCGCCCAGGTATTAATATTAGACATTAATTGCCCCCTTTATGCACATAATTTCATTCCCCTCCGCCCCCAACAACTTCCATATCATCCCACACTTTTTTAAAATTCCCGCGCCATACACTACCCCTCTAAACCCCTCACCTCGAATACCTTCCCCCCCTTTTTTTCTTCTTTTTTCCCCCTTTTCCTTTCTTTTCCCCCATTTTCCCCCTTCTCCTTCCTACCACTGCTTTCTGGCCCTACTCTGCCTCAGTTCTGTTCCTAATTCCTCTTGAGAAAGGTGGTTGCACCACCGAAAATTCGAGAACCAGTGAGTCCCTCTTTTATCTGTTTTAGTTTCTGTGTTTGTGTTGACTAGTTAGTGAATTTACACATATACATACATATATTTACATATATATTTACATATATATATATATATATATATATATATATATATATATATATATATATATATATATATATATATATATAAAAACACAGTAATCAACCCGAAGGTCGGTTTAGTAGGTGATGGTTGAGCTCACCCATGTACCAAGCCCGACAGCATGTGAATATTCACACATCAGGGTAGGGGGGCCAGTTCCTTTCCCGGTGCCGGTTATGGTTTCCCAGGAAGATCTGGTACCCGAAAAATCAACAAGCTTGGGTGGAGCTGCAGGTGCCCAAAGTTCCTTACCAGGGAATCGAACCCGGGACCCTCCGGTCAGCAGTCCAACGCTCTACCCACTAAACCACCGCGACCCGCCTTATTCATATAAAAATCCCTTATCCTCCAGGAAGCCTTTTCCTTATTAGCTCAACTGGTAGAGCATCCGCCCGGAAAGTGGAAGGTCCGTGGTTCAAATCCGGGATAAGGAAATATTTTTACTTTTGTGATCTGCTGAAATACCGCCTTCCCCACATGTCCTGTGTTCGCCTTTTATGTGTTTTCCTATCCCCTTATATATATATGTGTGTGTGTGTCTGTGTGTGTGTGTGTGTGTGTGTGTGTGTATATATACGAGGGTCATCCGGAAAGTAGTACCCGTTCGTGCCGCATGCAGTGCTGACGACGCGAGTAGCCGCTGGACGAGGTCAGATAGCTTCAGTGGCTTGTCTGCCTTCTCTGAGCCAAGTTGCGTGACGGCTAGCATTGCCTGTGTTGTTTCTGTGATTGTTTACAATGTTTAAAAAAATTGAGAACGCCGCCAGTTGTGAAGTGAGGGCAGTGATTAAATTCCTCAATGCAAGAAACGTTCGCCCATGTGATATTCATCGCCAATTAAAGGAGGTGTATGGAGACAATGTAATGGACGAGTCGTCTGTTCGGCGGTGGTGTCGCAACTTCAACATGGGGAGGGGGAACACACACGACGATGAGCGTTCGGGGAGACCGTCTGTCATTACAGACCAACTGGTGAGCTCAGTTGACGAATTCATGAGGAACGATCGGCGCGTCACAATTGATGACATCTGTGAGCATTTTCCCAATGTTTCTCGAACAATTGTTCATGAAATTGTTAAACACCATCTGCATTATGCAAAAATTTGTGCAAGATGGGTCCCTCGCATGCTTACAGATGAGCACAAAACCAAGCGTATGGCTGCAGTACTGACGTTTTTGGGACGTTATTCTGATGAAGGAGACTCTTTCTTGACTCGCATAATTACTGGTGACGAAACATGGGTTTGTTATGCATCACCTGAGAGTAAACGACAGTCAATGGAGTGGCATCATGCTCATTCACCAAACAAACCAAAAAAATTCAAGACAGTTCTGCCCACCAGGAAACTCATGGCAACCATTTTCTGGGATCGACGAGGTGTATTGCTTATTGATTTTATGGCCCGTGGAGACACTATTAATGCCAATGCGTATTGTGAAACATTAAAGAAATTACGGCGGGCAATACAAAATCGGCGGCGAGGTCTATTGTCTACTGGTGTCATTCTCGTTCATGACAATGCCAGGCCTCATGCAGCTGGGATAACACAAAAACTTTTGCAGCAATTTCAAATGGGAAACTTTCGACCATCCACCGTATAGCCCGGACTTGGCCCCTTCAGATTTTCATCTCTTTACAAAGCTTAAAGACTTTTTGGCAGGAAAAAGATTTGACAGCGATGAAGAACTTAAAGAAGGAGTGACCCTGTATCTCAATGAGCTGGCGGCGAAGGACTATGCAGCAGGAATACAGAAACTTGTCACACGTTATGACAAATGCCTTAATTTGCTTGGAGATTATGTTGAGAAGTAGTTTAAAGTATCCTCTTTCAAATAAAATTTTTTATGTTTGTTAATATTTACTTTTGTGTCTTTATTTCACGAACGGGTACTACTTTCCGGATGACCCTCGTATAAATAAACCTACCGAAAACCTACCGGTTAAGGCAGGTTTTTGGATGGATACAACTACCAAATAAATATTTTGTGACTCCAAACAGAACCCAATCCAGCCACCTAATCTACATCAGGTTCCTCTTCATCTCTGTGTACTTCTTTCCTCCCTTCATCCCATCCAACATCCCTATCCTGTTTCTGCCTTCTCCTCCTTTGCCTAACATTCTCCCCTCTATTACCTTCTTTAACATCCCACTACCGTTCCATGTGCCTTTCATCCATCTTTCCTGCCTCCATAGGATTTCTTCCAACAAACCCCTCACCCCACCCACCATCTCCAGTACTTCCTCATTTGTTTTCCTTTCGATCCATTTCACCTTCTCCATTCTTCTCCACACCCACATTTCAAAAGCCTCCAGTCTACGTCTATCCTCCTACTTCTGCTCTCAGTTGAACAGCACCAGTGACAATGGGCAACCCTGCCTTACCCCTCTTCCTAACACTGCCCATCCGGACTCTCCATTCCCCACTCGCACCTGAGCAGCCTGAGGCATGTACAGGTTGCAAAGTAGCCTCCTGTCCCTACAATCCATTCCTATTTTCTGCAATGCACGCATCAATTTTTCCCAATTCACCCTATCAAACGCTTTTTCGAAATCTACAAAACAGGCAAAAACGTCCTGATTGTATTCTATATTCCTCTCGATTAGTGATCTCATTACTGCAATGGCATCACACGTACCTCTTCCTTTCCTAAACCCCAACTGATCATCCCCTAAGTAATCATTTGCCTTACTCTCTATCCTTTTGTTGGTGATCCTGAGAATAACTTTAGCTGCGTGAGATATCAAACTTATTGTTCTGTAGTCCTCACATGATGTAGCCTTTGCCTTTTTTGGAATAGGAACTAACACCGATCTCACAAAATCATCCGGCCAGATTCCTTCCTCATAGATACTATGAATCAGTCCATTTAGCCTTCTTCTCACATTTTCCTAAACACTTCAACAGTTCTACAGGAATGTTGTCCACCCCCACGGCCTTATTTGCTTTCATCTCTTTTAATGCCCTTTCTATTTCATCGTCGAGTATGCCTGGACCTAAGCTATCTTCTTTTACGTCATGTTCTTGTTCTATGTCTAACCTTGCCAGCCTAAGTTGTCTACCATACAGTGTTTCTATATATATTCCTTCCATTTTTCTTGCATTTTTTCTGGTTTAACTATTATCTTACCCTACTTATCTTTAACTGTTAGCACAGATCTTGCCTTCTTATATCCCGATAATAACTTAACCTTGCAGTAAAGCGCACCAATTTCACCCTTCCTTTATAAACTTTCCATATCCTCACATTGCGTTTTCCATCATTCTTCTTTTGCTTTATTTGTGGCCCTTCTCAATTTATTGTTTAACTCTTTGTATTTCATTTCGCCTAACTCTGTGTTTACATTCTTCCATCTTCTTCTCTCATCCATCTTTGCAATCATCTCATCCGTTACCCATGGTTTCCTTATCCTTTCCCGTTAACGGTTCCTATAGTGTCTTTTGCAGCTTCCGATATCCCTTGCTTGATACTTTCCCATTTTTCTTCGATAGTAATCAGCTCTTTACCGTCATCCATCATTTTCTCTACAGCCTGCTGATACTCCCTTCCGTGTTAATCCATTTAATGCTTCTAAATTACATTTCCTAGCCCGCCTATGTATACATTTATATTAAAAACCATAAACACAGCAATCAACCAGAAGGTCGGTTTAGTAGGTGATGGTAGAGCTCACCCATGTACCAAGTCCGGCGGCATGTGAATATTCACACATTAGGGTAGGGGGGGCCAGTTCCTTTCCCTGTGCTGGTTATGATTTCCCAGGTGGATCTGGTAACCGAAAAATCAACTAGCTTGTGTGGAGCTGCAGGTGCCCAATGTGCCGTGCCCGGGAATCGAACCCTAGACCCTCCAGTCAGTAGACCAACGCATATATATGTATATAAAAAAATATATGGATATATATACATATATGTATTTTTATATATATATGTATAAAGATATATGTATTTTTTAAGACAAATGTGCGACATGCATTCCCTGCTTTATATGAAAAAACACAACACCAAGTGCCCCATCCCCACTTCATCAACATTTATGCTTAATCTGGCATATTCAATTTTCACCTCCATTCACAAATGTGAGAAGTCACATAATTCTACATGCCATACTCCCAGTTCAAGATGAGAATTCATGTCCATAGGAGTGTTACAAATCAGTAACAACCTATCTAATAGCATTTATACTTCTTTTTGCCTCCTCAACTATCACATCATATTTATGAATATTTTCCCACATTGTAGTACCCACTTCCTTGATAACTTTGCTGTTTTCATTCAATATTTAATCATTAATACCACTTTCTTTATCAAATACACTTACTTCTGGTTAAGACGCATTTATACTCCATTTCCACCCCAGTATTAAGTCCCAAACGCTGTCCAATACTACCAAAAATCAGATAACTTCTCAGCTAGCAATACTGAATTGTCTGCATATATTTTTCCAGCCCATAATCTTATGTATTTAGGACAGAATTACCTTGAAATATAAGCTGGATGATAACTGTTTAAAATGCCCATTGCTGCATGTCTCGCTTGTGCTGCTCTGCGAAGTTGTTTCATCATCCTAGAGAAAATTAATTCCAAGAAAAGATATGAAAAAATAATTTTGAAGACATTTTCTGTTTTTTAGATGATTTTTCAAGTATGAGATCACCAAGGTGAAATTCGTTGAAAACAGATTCAAAATTGATGTAAAAATGCACTTAATTTCCCGAGGGAAATATTACCTCTATGCAGCGCTTTGATTCAACTTTGTTTATATCAAACCGTGCACCTCCTTCATCTGCTGTAGATTGAACCTCGGGTCTTACCATAAGTTGGATAACATCATTCAACACAACGTTATAATCAAACAAGTTGTATTCCCCTTCCAACTGAAAACATTTAAGAAAATAAGAGTAATGGTAAGATGACTTAGTTGAACAGTTAAGGAGTCTTATTCATCATAACCATGCATACATAATATAAAGGGTGTGACATTATATTTATAATAATTTAAGGAAACATTTTTTTTTGTACTGCAGTGTTTCAAAAGGAGAATTTTCATTGAGGGCATTTGATTAATTAATGATATATGAGGCTATTTTACACAAGCATTTAAATGTAGTAGCAACTTTACTACACATGAATTAATGTTATCTATTCCATTTAAGTTTTTGCATAAACACAGGATTAGAAATTTGGATTGGAAATGTCACACTTTTGTCTTAAAACGTAACATTATTAATGAGCTAAATAATAGCCATGATCAGTTTGAATGAAACTATGGAAAGTAAGTCTTGCTGATGTATACTGAACAAGAATTGCCATTTTTCAAAAATCATTTAAATGCACAGGTCAGTGGTTAGTAAAGTATGAAAATATATTTTATTATGAGTATGATACTAAGTAAGTATTAGGGCAAGCCATGCATTTGTATTATGAACATTGGGGCACCAAGAATTAAACCTTGGGGGACATCACGTTCCACTGTACAGGTAACAGACCTAACATTGGTGAGGGAATTAGGTTTCAAGAGTGAACTTTAGATATTTATTTATGGGAAAAACCCTTTAACACAAGAAAGGCAAAAACATACATTAGTTCACCAATTATTGAAAATAATTATTAATGGGCACAAATTTTTTTTTTTTTTTTTTTTTTTTTAATTTTATTTGCCCAGCAGATTTGTACAATTGTAAAAAACAAGCACAGATATAGGACAGTTAGACATAAGTTACAGACCCATTATTGAAAATTAAAATATAATTTATAATTAAAGAAGAATTTTTATTTGCAATGGATGAAAGACATTTTCAGAAGGTATACAGAGGTATGCAAACATACCTAGTTGGGTTAATTAGCATAGACTAAATATCAATTATTATTAGGTTATCAACCTAACTCTATATGTATAAAGTTTGTACAGTAACAGAAGATAAATTCAATCGATTTTTATTATTAAGATTAACTTTAGTTATAATATTAATTGAAAGTAAGTCAAGTATAACTCTGAGGTCTTCGGCCATCAGATGATTGCTTAGTCTATTTTCAAAATGTTGTGGACTCCTTTTCTGGCTGAATGTCACAGAAAAGCATTTGCTTTAATTTAAAAGTTAGATAGCTATGTTCACACCAGTTTTGAAGCCTATGAAGGCCGTTTGAAGAGTTAGGTGATCACCGATTGAGCTGTTAAAAAATTTTTTTAGCCATTGGCATACAAAAGAAAAGGATTTGGGTCTAATGCCGTTTATAAATTGAATAAATGTGGACCAAGATGGTATCCTTGGGGAATGCCTGATGATGGATAGAAACATTTACTTTTAGATGCATTAATTTTTACTACAACGTCTCTGTTGGTCAAATAACTTTCCATCCAGTCAAATAAGGCACTACTCCATTGAAGACAGTGAAAACGAGGAAAACTCCACAAATATTCGTAAGTGGCTTTTATTAGGTTCCTGTCTTAGGCTTTCAAAAAATTCAAAAGACACTGTCAATTTGGCTTTATCCCCGGATGATCCCAGGTAAGTGTGATTAAATAATTCAAGCAACGTATTACACATGGTTTTATGCATGGATGGTCGACGGTATATGCCATTAAATCATTCAAATAACGACGTAAACGTGGGTTTATCCCTTGATGGTCAAGCATATGTAATTTAATAATTCAAGTTGTGCCAGACAGGTTGTTTCATCTATAATATATGCACATAAATAATCCAATTACGACATACACAAGGGTATAAGATTGGATGGTGTGAGGCAAATGCTATTAAATTATCCAAATTACGCCGTAGACGGATTTGTCCTACGCCATGTTAAGTTATTCAATTAGCCGATGGTGTCAATAAAATTCATTACACGACGATTAAACCGATTCCATTATAGGCGAGGCGGAAAATGGTCTAAACCAAATGATGCATTAACAAAACTATAAATGGGCGAGGCAATGTGATGGATATCAGCTTAGTTGAAATTTCATCATCACATGGATGTTGTCACACCTTCAGGAAAAGTCTTATTGACGGAATTCTCAATTGTTTGGACTTCTTAAGGTCTACTGGTTAAAAGAGTAATGACGATTTTTGTGGTGGTCGGGGTAAAGATAGAGATGATATTTCATGAACTTGGATGAGCAGTTAACTGATAAGATTTTACTTAAATTCTTCATCATTAATTTCGGACCAGACGCGTGATTTTAAGATGTCCATGCTGGCGGGACATGTTATTGTTAATTCAGAATTCCTCAACACGCGAGAACCCCATGATTCATCGTCGATTTTTAATTCGCGAGCAATTTAATGTGCTACCGTAATAACTTTAGAACGGTTTTTTACAGAACAGGAATAAACTGATTAGAATAAGTAAATAATTTTAGGCTGGAAATGTTCATGAAGCTCATCCAGAAACATTAATTCAATGACAACATAAACATCCGGTCACTATAATGCTTATTTTGACAAACAAATATATTACAGTTAATTAGAAAGATATATATACCTGTTTGCCTTTACATAAAAGACGCTGTCTATCAGGCTCAACTCCAGTTTCGTCATATACCATTACTTTGAACGACTCAACCGTCGTTAATCTGGAAACATTCAAGGTATAGTCCTTCAAATTCCCATCCACCCACCTTACTTTCACGAACATGTTGAACTATGATAGGAGTCTCAACTTGAAAATTTCTTTCTTGCTAACCACGGTTGTTAAGACAACTAGAAAGTGGCGGTAAAATGGTAACTCATGGCAGGAAGAATGAATGCGCATAACGCTCAGCATTTGTTTTTCAAACATATCTTTTCTCGTAACATTCGTATTTACGTAGATATACTCTATACAAACGAGAGTTACGTTAAGTATGTAACATCCACTTAAGGAAAATATACGATACATTTTACTGAAGTGGAATAAATCAGAATTATTATAGCGATTTCATACAGTGTCACAGTTGAAATAATTTATCCAATATCGAACAGTCACTCGGGAATGCTAAGCTATGAATGTTTCGGAATAAGTTGTACATCAACCCGTTGAGAAAACTTTTCTTTTAATGAATAAATAATTTAAAGCTCTTAATGAGTAGTCTGCTCCTGCCTTTCCTCGTTTGCCTAACATTCTCCCATCTATTACCTTTTTCAACATCTTACTTCCACTCAATACGCCTTTCATCCATTTTTCCTTCCTCCATAGGATTTCTCCCAACAAACCCCTTCACATCAGTTTCATGTTTATTCTCGACATCCATCTTTTTTTTTGGGTTGTGGGGAAGATGGCCTCTTCCATCCCCACCTGCCTCCTGAATCAAAGATTCATTACCGAATGCCTCTTGAATCATTGCGTAAGTTTCAGTTGCACTTTTCCTGAGGTAAAAACAAAATTACAACACATAAACAAGACCTTCATTCTCATGACACAAGAATTTTTACTGCAAGCATGTACATGCTGAAACAAGTCCATCTAACAGATCACACATAGAAAGACAAGTCTCATCTCTTTTTGAACATACCTTGTAGGTCAAGCTGCAATATGACCCTTAGAATACTCTAGAATGATGCAGCAGAAATCAATTCTCCTGAAAAAGCATTTTTCAATGGGAGTGCAACGTTCAGAGGCTTGCTTTAGGATTGGAAGCTTCCCAATCAGGGAAGAGTTCTAGTACGAGGCATGGTAGTTATTGATCCCAGTATTTAAGGGTGTGGTACACACTGTCCAATATTGAAGGCAGGGCATAGTTGGCGCTTTAGAAGGAAAAATACATTACTGGAGGTGCAGAAGTAGTAGGGAATAGGTGGGAGAGAGTTAAAAAACGGGTGGGAGAGGGATTGACTTCGGGTTTTGAAAATAAAACGTTTAGCATCTTGGTTTATTGTAGGGCATGGGAGTAGCTTTAGGACAGGGTAGGAATTTAATGAATGGATTGGTTGATTTGAGGAGATCAAAAGGCAAATAAAATAATCAAGAACCATATTTTCCCTTATATTTTTAGCACAACAATGATGCAATAATGACTATTTATGGTCAATAGGGGAGTGGTATTAAACTACATATTAGTATTAACCAAAAGCTATTGCCTATTTATTCCTTATGAGACCTATTTTGCTACGAATGGTATTAGTCCTAAAAAGAACACAGAATGAATTATGAAAGTCCTTAAAAGAATAGAAAATAAAGGTGGTACAGGATGAATTTGATGAAAGAAGTAATTTCAAAATTAGAGAATTACACAATACTATAAGCATGAAGGCAATACACCTGGCAATGAAGGTGAATGAGGTATTTAGGTGGTGCATATGGGTTAAAGCCAGTTACAGTAATCATCTAAACATTTTTAAATGCATAGCCCTAGAGTTAAGGGTGCCAAATGCATTCGAAACTTTCTGCAATGCTGTAGAAGGTTTCTACCAATGCTGACATCACAAGGGCATTGGTTTTAATAGTTGGACCATCCAATCCCAGTAATATTTTCCAGCTGGACTCACTCGGGTGAATAATGACTCGTCGTATTGGTTAATTAAAATTTACTTTTGTATACAATGGATTCATTATATTAACAATAGATTGACACCTAGTAAAAAAATGTTAGATAACATCATATAGATTTTAAAATCAAACATGAAATTATTAAGATACATTATTTACATCTATTTATACATAATAACTTATAACATCACCAATTAATTTTTTTTAAATCTAGGATGTCATCAATTAAAAATAAATCAACATCAAAATGAAAAATCCAAAATATTTTATATCAGCGCTATTAGTTAGCACTTAGATTGTAAAACAAAATCTTGTATAAAAACTCCATGCCTTGCTAAATCATCCACAGGAGCATTACTGGCTCAAAATGGCACAAAGACACTAAATAAATACTACCAATAAAAATAAAATATTACTATCACAATATAAAAATTAAACAGTCAACTGAATTCTTAACAATAGAGCTTCACAAAGATGAAAACAATGATTTGGCAATAACATGCCAGATCATGATGGACTCTTTCCCAAAACCAGGGCTCAAAAACTCTTAGAAGAAACATTTGCAAACATCAATCAACCACTTGCTGTTAGGATTATTACTCTTGATTTTGAGCCATAACCAATTTTAACAGCATATCAAAGAATTGAAAAACAAAGAATGTCTGAAACTGGAATGTTTTCATTTGATTATGAGTTTTTGAGATCAATCCCATAAAAAGTATTTTTCTTTGATTGTTCACCCGTCCATATGATCATTTCTTTTCCCCCACAACCTTCATATTTCTCTCATAGGCATTTGAAATAATATTTACCATAAGGGAGGCCTTTTAATGAAAAGTGATATAAACCCCAAGTATAAAAACAGAGGATACATCTGAGAAAAGCACTTTCCTTTCATGGCAACTGTTTTAATTAGCCTCTTGGCTAAAATGAAATACATATAGAGATTTTTCATCCTTCAAAAACTAGTCTATTTATATGCTCTACTAATACTGGTTAAAAGTTAAAAATAATAATAATAACCTGAAAACTCTGGACTACTCACAGAGTCATTTGCAATGAATTTGAGCAAGAACAAAAAAAATAGCAGATACTTCTAATTTTTAAAATGATACAGTTCCTCCCAAAGAGACAAAAAGATTTGAAAATAGATTTTAACTGATGAATATTACGTATAAATATGCTATTACCTTTGCTTTTTATGAAACCCTGGTAACCCATAGGCCCATATGATCTGAGCAAGTCCTCTCAATCGTCAAGTCACCAATCAAATCCGAGGAACTAAGCCATCACAGATTATAAAACATACATATCCCAAGATGAGGCTTGATTTAACCTGTGAGTTTTTGTTTAGCACCAGGCACAATACCAACCAAACTAATCTGATCAGCTGAAAACACTAACAAGTCTCAGTGATAACACAAAAAATAACTACATAAAAAGCTGAAAATTTAAAACCAATTCCTAACAAATGAAAATGTGATAAAAAATTATACAATGTACTTTCAAGATACTTGATACACTGCACTTTTCTCCATAGAAGTTAACAGAAAATCATGCCGCTTATATGAGTATAGTCAATGTCAATGTTAGCCACTGGCATCTTGTGTTTTCAGCTAGAATTCCCATGCAAAATACAATATGGCAATGTGTTAATTTAATTAAATATATGGTCTTATGAAATAAAATGTTTATCCATAAATAAGAACATTTTATAAGGTTTCTGATTAATTATACATCATGCTAATATGTCTACCTCATTTTCCTGACTTCCTGACTCATCCATGCTCATTTGTGGCAAATTAACAATTATAACAACGCTAATTGAAGATAAGACTGTTGTAATCGACATTTGACTATAATGGGTTGGGTTGAATGATGAGCAATCAAAGAGTTGGGTTTATTCTATAATACTTCATCATTGTAATGGAGCATCTTAAACATCCGAGTGCCAGAAAATGAAGTTAAAGCATTGGCAATAATTAGAAGATGAAAAGTTATGATCAGGTTTGAGATTTAAATTTTAAAATAATTTAATTCATAAAACATAATACTTGTAATTTGTAATTAATGAGTTGTTTAAAGATTGAATTTGAACATCAATTGATTTTTTCATCCAGTAACTGAAGTTTATATGAAAAAGTTCATTTATTAATATTTTGTGCTTCCATTATATCGTGTCATGGTTGAGGGAAATGAGTGAAATTATCCTACTGCATATGAAAAAGCATAAAAGCTCATGTTTTCCATCTCAGATCATCATGCTGCTTAATTACCAATCCCCACAAAAATTGTGCTATCCTCCGTGCTGTTGGTTACAATGTGCCCATGAAAAATGGAAAGGGTCCAAAAATGAATAGTCTAGCTGACAATAGACTATAACCACATTCATCTGCCTCAATATGTCCCTACCTCCATCGACTGAAGAAAATTACTTTGGCTTTCATTATATGCAGATCAAAATATGGGACCATGGGACTATGGGCAGCAAAATGCTCAATAAAAATGACTGATGTAAAGCTGAATTTTCCAAATTTTTCCTAAGAGTGGCATCTCCCAAGTTGGCAATATTTCCTTGTGGCACCTGTATTTTCTCATATAATTTATTGCACACATAATTTGTCTTACATATGTTATATTACATGGTTATAATGTCCTTTTTATCTTATATTTTCAATAAAATGATAATATTTTAGACTTTTAATTATGCATGGTAAGAAGTATCAAGTTGATACTCACCACTATATTATGAGGTGCCCCTGGGGTACAATTAAAGTTCTAGGCTAGAGTGCCCAAGTTTAAAAACATTGCTTTAGAGGAAAGAGAAGTAATTTTGGAAAACCTATCTCTTTATGCACCAGTCATACCATTCCATTCTGATCTCAGAGATAAATTAATGAGACTAATTTAACAGCCTTGAAACAAATTTTAAAGTTGCCTAGTGGTGCCACAATTTTCACAGGTCTTCATTGAAATTGAAATTGCATCATCTGCCTTAAACTGTAAAGGAATAGCTGGACTAAATTGAAAATGAGTAACAATTACCTCACTATCAACAGGAATAAATAATTACCTCAGTGGGCATCAAGTTGTCCATACTTTTTGAGTAATAATTTCTCTGTCAATACTTAAGTCTGAAGCATTGATCTCACATTCCAACTTTAACATCCTATTACTGAAAACTGATTGTCAATTAATGTAAGTTTATTTTTCTACTCATTTAATTTTATTTAATCTAAAAACCAAATATGTATTAATATTACATAATATAATTACCTTTTGATAAAGTAAATATGGATTAATGTTTTGATTAACTTTATTGAATAAGATCAAAGTCATAATTGATTGTATACTCTTAATGCCTTCCAAAGTGAAAAATTACTGACAAACTTTACATCAGCCCCTGAGAAAAACTGGAGGATCAAGATGGCACATAAACTAGCATACTGGCTTCCCACCCAGGTTCAAATCCAGAAGCCGGCAGATTTTTTTCATTGGTTTCCCGATACCTACTTGAGGTGCTTGGTGGAGAGCACTTCAAGTGAGTACGCTATCCGTTACATTGTGGACCCCTTGGTGCCTTTCACTAAAAGTAGGCTAGTGCTGATGCCGGGTTTCTCTGCATCCTTCCTCCTTTCCCATCCACCCCTAATGACGCAAATAACCTCAGCTATCAGTCGTCTACCCTCAAACCTACTACTCTGAGAAAGATTGTTTCAATAAATTGGGGCAGGCAAATGTTACTCATAATGTGTCTGCCATAATTTTGTTTTGAATCAATTTTGAACTGGATATCAATCAGGCAGCATTTCAGCTGATACTTTGGAAGTAGTGCATCAACATGAAGATGTTCATCTAAAATGACTCAGGGATAAATGCATAAGGTTTGCCAAACACCAAATTGATGTAAAGGTGTTGAACATTGTGAGAGCCAAAGTAATGGTAATTATAAGACTTTGGGTAATGATTATACATCTACTGCATGTGGTAACCATCTAGATATGGTCAATGGTTCAAAGGGTTTCACAAAAGTTGTAAAAAAATATTGTTAAAAATAATAATTTGTAAGTGTTTGGTTCCAAAAAACTGGAATCTAAATGTTTGAAATTCACCAGTATTCCATCCTCCACATGGGTTTAAATCTCATTTTTAAGTAGTGAAACCACTGAAAATGATAATAATCATAATTACTTTAAGGACAGTTATCCTGAACATGAGTTTCTGTGTCATAAAATTTGGTCAAGTGACATCTTTATTACATTTGTCATTGAAGGAGATCATTTCATTCAGATTGATAACATGCATAAAGATAGTACTTGGCCAAAGGGAATTTCAGTTCAAAGGGACTTTTCCTCTAAGAATGTAGATTCAAAGACAAAATATATTCCTTGTAAGGTCAACCAGAACTGGTTCATAGAATAGATGGACTAGCAACATACCCCTGATCAAAATCCAGTTCTCTCTTATCCCCTTAGAGTTCTCACGATATTGAACTGAAATGCTCAGAAAGAAGATATTCAACCTTGAAATAATGATTCTGACTCATAAATTTTATATTATTCGTATTTGTAAGCACTGGCTAAAAATGATAGAGCTGTCATATTAATTGTGAACCAACTTTTACTGGTACCTTCTTAAATTGACAGCAAATTAACATGCACTGAAAGAACGTTTGAATCCTTATTAGTCATCAATATTTTGATGTAAATATACTCATTTTTGACATGTTACAGAGCTCCTATGGGCAAGATGAATATTTTCCTGAATAATTAATGCCTCTTTCTGAGCATTTTTCACAATTCTTTACAGGGCGCTAACATTATATAATTTTTTAATTAGTGACTAAACATTAATATGTTAAATGACGATGATAGCTCCAAAAAGATGTTTTAGATATTATAAATTCTTTTCATCTGGCTCTTACAAATTTGAACCCAACTAGTCACTAGCTGCTCCCCTACCAGATGTCATGATTAATGTAAACAAAAAATTTAACTCTTCCATCATCAAATCTAATTTTTTTGACCATTAGCCTGTGTTTCCTCTTTTCTCCTTGCCAACCATTTCCACCTAAAAGGATATGGCATAAAAATTTTAATGAGATAAACAAGGTTGATATCATCAACAGGACTAATTTCATCCAAGGTTCAGAGCTGAGTTTTGGAGTCAAGTTATGATGATGCACCATTTAAAGTAACATTTGATATTTTTTTTGATAAGTGCTTGTTCTATTTCAATGAGGCTTTTACTCTGAAGCAGAAGCTTGAGGGGTCATCAAAGAAATATGACAATAATTGGGTTACCCCAGAGATTTGTCAGTTTTCTTTGTGAAGGAAGAATCATTTTTCACTAGCATAGGTATGAAATGATGTAGCGTTTCTGACAGATTACACAAATTGGGAACATCAATATTAGCACTATATTTCTAATGCAAAAAAAATTTAACAGTACCAGAATCCACAATTCTGCAAATGAAATCAAGGAACGTGAAGACTATATGCTCCTGGGTTTCACCATGTGTGTTGCTTTCTGCTGAAAACAGCTTCGGCAACATTACAGCTAGCATCTTCAAGTTGAAGTGATGATGAGATCTTGGCCATCTAAATGGGCAACCTGATGCCATTGTTACTCTCTGGTTGGTTGATTTTGAAACAACCATTTCCACAAACTGGAGTTGATTACTATCTTCCCTGCTGAAACTGCAGGGTCTTTGAACTCCAATGGCCTCATGAATAAGCCTACGATAATAATGTGACTTCATAATCATGTTGGCTTCATCTAGCTTCATCCTATGCACAGGCTCTGACCAGACATGCTCTGCCACTACTGAAAGCAGAACTCTAGGTTTTTCAGGGCTCTGCACTGTTTCTGGAGGCAGCACTAAGTACATCTGCTTGTCTGTCATATGTGAGACCTCCCACAGCTGCACTTTGTATCCTACTCCTTTGTAGGCAAGGTTCCTAGGTTCAAAGGATGGGTTCCTTCAGTTTGGATAAGATGTCATCCATTTTCTTGGTGGATTGAAATTGCAAAACATCCAAATCCATGTGCAAATTTCAACAGGAATGATGATTACCAGCTCCACAGCACATGGAAATAGTGGTTTCAATATCCAACCAATCAGAGCAGCAATGCCATTGAGTCACCTATAAATATAGCGATGGTCAAAATCACATCATCACTTCAACCTCAGGATGCCAGTTTTAAAGTCGGTGAAACTGTTGTCAGCAGAAAGCAACACACGTGGCGAAACCCAGAAGCATGCAGCCTTACACTCTTCATGCTGTGAGAGCCTTTGCTCCAGAATAAATGAATCATGGAAAATGATCAAGAAGCCTCATGGGCAAAATATTGACAAATCTATGGTTCTTTTTGATGAATCTGGAACTCTCATTATTTAGCAATAAATCATTTCTTTTCATTTTATGAACCATTCTTTAGTTAAACTCATGCAAAAGGATTTAAGTGAGATTGAAATTACCCTCACCAATTACAGAGAGAATTTTATATTTCTTGAGCCATGCTTGGAAAAGCTCATTCTCACATTTTAAAATTTCCTCAAAGATGTACCTGACCTTGATGATATTAAATATAACATTATTCCGTTTTCAAATGACTTCATTACATCAAGAGGATGGAAATGCTACTAACTAAAGAGATTAGTTAATGAGATGTAGCAGTGGATTTACACTGTTACATCTAATTAACTAATCTCTTTAGTTAGTAGCATTTCCATCCTCTTTTAAGATTTACAAAGTTATGATTATTTTTAAAATAAAAGGCAATGCTGATGAGATTAGCAACTAGAAACCAATCAGCCTAATTAACCAATTCACAAAGGTTTTTGGGAACATTTTTTAACATTCATTTGCTTAACTTTCTTGAAGGCAACAATATTCTAGCTATTAATCCACATAGTTTTAGAGCTAACAGATTTATTAAATCTACTATTTATACTGTAATAAATGACTCAATAACATCACTTGATCATGGAATGAAGACAGTGGGGCTATTCCCAGGTTTCCCCAAAGCTTTAATTATGTTGATCAAGCAATCTCACTCAGTAAATGTAATATGGCATAAAAGGACCAGAACTTCACTGGATTGAATCATTCATATTCAGAAGCTTTGAAGTGGTGAATTAATGTAATGGCTTGCAGTGTTTGTTAAACAGTAAAAATTTGAATATTGGGGTACCACAGAATTGGGCCAGAATTGTTCCTCAGTACATACGCGATTTGCATGACTCTCCGTCAATGGTTTTCTAGTGATTATTTATGCGGATGATACTAAAATACTGATATCTGGTGAATCATTAAACAACTTGGTATGTAAAAGTGAACCAGCTCTGCCTTAAATAGCACTTTCTTTGCAGCTGATTGCATAGACAATAATGCAGAAAATTCACAAATAATATATTTTTCACCTAAATCAAATTTTAATATAAAATATATCGGCCAAACAAACAATGTCGAAGAGACAAAAGACAGACACCAGAGAATTCCTGTTCTAATTTTAGATGCCAATTTTAACTTCCATCATCAGTCAATAAATTGAATACATTTTGCTTTATGTTCAGATGCTTAGAGCAAACTGTTAATCAAGATGTCCTCAATACTATGAACTTTGGCAATTTTACGCACAACTCAAATCTACTCTGGGGTGCCCTGCATGTACTCTAGGAATTTCATGGCACAAAAAAGTTTTGAGAATTTTTGCTGAAAAATACTGCTCACCTCATTTTTTGTGAATCTCTCAAGCCCTTACCATGCATACATATCTACAATAGTACTACTCTGGAAAAACAGTGACTCAATCCCTAAAACTTGTGCTATCCATAATTCCTCAAAATGAATGAAAATTGACTTGCACCTCATTCCAATCCATCTGAAAAAAAACTTCAATTGACGAAAAGAGAAAGATGTAAGACTTTTAACCAACTTCCTAAGTTTGTAAAAGATGCTAGTATGAAATCCCTGAACTGTACATTAAAACAATTCCTATTAGAAAAATTGTATTACTCTATTATTGAGTGTCTTAATGATATCACATTGCAGTGAATATTTTTTATACATTGTGCATGTATCTCCATACACTTGTATTTCTTTGACTTGTATAATTCGTCAAGTAAATGTCGACATGGGATGAATTAATATCATTATTAATACCTTCCGGTCCTTTTCCCTCAGTCCATTTGGTTATTATATATAAAAAGTTAACCCAATAGAGTATAAAATGTTCCACATGAAACAATATTCATAAAAAGGCACTTCCCCAAAAACATATCAAAAGTAAAACACATGTGAAAACAAGACCATACTAGGCATGTCCCCAAAACATTCATTGAAGGAAATTACCCATTTCTACTTCTTTCAAAATTCTAGCATTACTAGAACACTCCATATTGACATTTTATTTTGTTGCATAAGAGTTAAAAGGATGCACAGACACTGAGTCTTGGGAGGGACAACAAATCAATTATAAAAACACTTTTTAGAAAGGATAAAATCTTAAGTGATACCCACAGTCACTTCGAGAACTCTAAATCAGGAATGTATGGCTCGTAGTGAAATCCAGAATATACGTCAAAATTCAGGTGGATCTGTAATAGAAAATATTCAAGATCAAAATTTAACAAAATATTTTTATTTTTTACTTAACAGTATACTTTTTAGACTAAGAGCACAAGTAGAATAGATTTTTGTACACTGGAATATCATGCACTACCTAGTAAATGAGCATGTTAAGTAAGATCTGGTGTTTCCCAAGTGCTTGGGCATAGTTGTGTGGGCAAGAATTATGAAGTCACTCTTGCCATGAAGATGATACCCAAGTTGAACATTGAAATGTTGGACATAATGGAGACTCACGTGGTGGAAGATGTGAGAGGAATTTCTACATACATGAATCTGTACTTTGACACATTTAATAATATCTACATATTTATTAAATTTAATCTAAAAGAAGCACATGACCAATTAAATTGGATGCACAATATAAGTATGCAACGAACGTAGCTACGGTCATGAATCAATGTAAACAAAAACATTTTTTGTTTACATGGATGCACAATGAAAAGGAAAGAGCAACACAAATAAAACAGTAGTACATAACAATAAAAACAGTGAAATCTCCCTTTAATATCTTTGTAGGGGACAAAAGAGAAAGGTGTAAACCACAGGGAAATCATAACTAAGACCATTAACCATTATTTACAGGAAATTGAAGCAAAATCTTAACCACGCATCTTATAATTTTAATTTGCCTAATAAGAGCTGGCTATAAAATGTATAGCATCAAGAATACTGACTTATAAGACTTCAAATCCATCATAGTATCAATTCTCAATGCTTTTCTGACAAGAATTTGTCCATAGGTTACTTTAAGGCATTAGTAACTGCGATTTTATGGTCATTAATTTCAAATTTATTGGATGCCAGATTCAATTAACAATCAAGGTTTCCAATCTGACCCCTCACTAGGTTCTTAAAATATCAGATGTTCTTCAAAAATACTTGTTTTTGCCCATGACTCTGTGTAGAGGGCTCACATCATAGGCACCATCTTAGAAGGGTGTCTTGCAAATCTGAATTTTACATCTCTTCGAGTTTTCCCAGGTCATTTTTATGCTTTTCCAGAGCAATGTTTTACACAAATGTGGTTGATTTTTGATATCACAGAAAATGCAAATTTCCTCATTAGCTATGAGGTAGCAACTCAAACTTTAATTCATGAAATTTGGCCATTGCAATAATGGATTTGTGAGCTGGTGAAATGTCTTGTTGAAACAATGCTTTCTTCTTAGCCAAGTGCGGCCGCTTTTGCTTGATTTCTTCGCTCAAACACTGCAATAAGTTTGCATAATACTTACCGTTGATAGTTTTTCCTTTTTCAAGATACTCGATGAAAATTATCCTACATGCATCCCAAAAAACTGATGCCATGACCTTGCCTGCAGATTAAACGGCCTTCGCCTTCTTTGGAGACAGTTCTCCCTTTTGAATCCATTGTTTTGATTCTTCTTTTGTCTAGGGTATGAAGCAATGGACCCATGGTTACGAAACGGTAAAGAAATTCAGCTTTGTTGTTGTGAAACTTTGCTAAAGACTCAATTGAAACATTTTCACAACACTAGTTTTGCTTGAGCGTTCTTGCACACAGCTTTCTCATGTCCAAATTTTCAGTTAATATATGATTTACGCGGGTCGCGGTGGTCTAGCGGGTAGAGCATTGGACTGCTGACCGGAGGGTCCCGGGTTCGATTCCCGGGCAAGGCACTTTGGGCACCTGCAGCTCCACCCAAGCTAGTTGATTTTTCGGGTACCAGATCTTCCTGGGAAACCATAACCGGCACAGGGAAAGGAACTGGCCCCCCCTACCCTGATGTGTGAATATTCACACGCCGTCGGGCTTGGTACATGGGTGAGCTCTACCATCACCTACTAAACCAACCTTCGGGTTGATTACTGTGTTTTATATGATTTACCACACATTTGAAATGTCTACTACGTCTGCTAGCTCGCACACTTTCAGTCGACGATCATCCAGTATCACTTTGTGGATTTTCTTCACCATTTCTGGAGTCATCACCTCATTTGGTCGACTAATGCAATGATCGTCTTGACAGATCGTATGGCCTCATTTAAACTCATCTACCCAATATATTACTGTTGTAAATGAAGGAGCAGACTGACCCAGAGTAGAATCCAGTTCAGCTTTTAGATTGGTTGGGCTGAGGCCTTTCAAAAAAAGTATTGTATCACATAACGATGACCAATTTTCTCCATTTTCACAAATTCACTAAAATTTTCACTATTGATAGCAGCAAAACAAATATTAAACATTGAATTTTCTTCAAACTTGAAACATATACTTTATGCATTTCATAATTTCTAATACAGTGATATTTTTCAAACAAATACCGCCATCTCCAGGTCAGGCCGGGTACTTCTGGGACCACCCTCGTATGATGTTTACATGATAAAAGTTTAAGCATTTCACTACAGACCGGAGGGTACAGGTTTGATTCCCAGGCAAGCCTCTCCAGGTACCCTCAGCTCCAACCAAGCTATGTGATTTTTTGGGTACCAGATCTTCCTGGGAAACCATAACCGGCATAGGGAAAGGAGTTGGCTCCCCCACCCTGATGCGTGAATTTCACATGCTGTTGGGCTTATACTGGGTGAAGTCTACCATCACCTACCAAACTGACCTTTGGGTTGATTAATGGTTTATGGTTTTTCTATTATAACACCGTGAGTGAATGCTTGTTGTGTTTCCCACCTATGGCAAGTTTCCCCTTTGAAATCTAGGGTCTTTTGCGGTAATACATTGAAAGAAAGGCCTATCTTCTCCACATTGGAAATGCCATCAAGAGCATCATCATTTATTTAATTATGCCAAGATGTCTGCTTCCAATGAGCAACCATTTCAGGATCTACACTTTCAGATTCATCACAGGCAGTCTTGTAGAAATTGTTATTGATTATTTAGAACCAGTCACTATCCACTGCCTTTTCTTTTAATAAAATCCACAAATGGGCATGCTTGCCTTAAGCCAGAAAAAAACAAATGACTGACAAAGTACAAATTTCAAAAGAGGAGCATTGATACTGATATTCGTCACATGCTACCAAAAAAATAATTCAGTATAAAAGTTAATCATTCATTTGTTTCATCGTAAAACTGTGTCTTTGCTTGCCTTAAAGGAGAATTTGGAATTCTCAGGTCTAATGAATGTGATAGAAACTATAATGGAAAGTGTACTGTCTGAATACTCGATAAATTGAAAGTAGAAAGAGTAAAAATTGTTTAAATTAAAACATTCCATACTAATGCTTCCCTTTTTATTTACAAAATTAAAAATTTTTAATAAAGCATTGGTATTTCAAACTTTTATTTCTTTTAAAAGTATATCAAAGTTTCAAAGAAATTAAATATCTTTAGGATTGTAATTCTATTAACATTTTGTGGTGCTAACCATGTCCATGCCATTTAATATCTACCAACCTAAAACTGTTCATCATTCTCAGTGCATCTGAAGATTTTCTTATTTACATTTATTAACATTCTCCTATGTATTACAGCTAAAATTAGGATACAGCTACCCAGAAAAATATCAGTTACAATAATACTAATAATAATAACTTCAATGATCAAAATGAACACCTACATACCTCACCGATGCATGCATAGATAAATACTTAATACTCATACCAATGTACAGAGACATTATAACAGAAAAGCTTTTACCAGAAGAAAATCCTTCACTGAAAAGAGTTTAAGCAGCCATGAATGGAGAGATTTGAATTTTGGCAAAAACAAATTTTGAACATATTTATCTGATTAATTTTAACATTCTTTACCATAACATAATGGCTATCTATTGATTTTTGTAATATGCCAGACTGTATGTCCAGATTAAATCAGCTGTGGGCATGATGAGAGTGAAAATAACTCCTCTATTGTAAGATCTAGCAAATTCCTTTTCATGAACATCATAAATATAGTTTTGTGATAGACAATATTCTTATTAGCCTTACCTCACTATCCTCAATCATTTGCTCCAATACTTTGGATGCCTCAAAGAAATTAGGCCTTTCATCAAGGTCAATCTGCCAGCATTGCAACATCAATTGATACAAGTCATCTCCAACATATGAAGGGCGGAATGGTCTGAGGCCTCGCATCACTCGGGTGGGAACATCCTTTGTCAGAATTTCCATGTATGGCGTTCCACCTGTTATAAACATCAGGCTTAAGGGCTTCCTATCTCTATTTCATTAGATATTCCAGTTTCAAAACATAAAAACACTACATTCTAATTTCATTATTATTTCACAATGTCAAACCAATATTTTACCATTTCCAAACAATTGAAACTTTCACTGATGAGCTTGACTTTTGGTCAGAGCTCATCAGCCCATAATAACCATGAAAACTACAATCACTGGCCATTTTATGTGTATAATCTGGTGTAAACGGTCAACGCCAGGTTGGTAAATAATTTTTCAAAACCTTTTTGACACATTTCCAAATAATGCTTATCCATGCATACTTAATGGGTCAAGTTAGTGTTTTGGCCATTTTTCAACTTTTGTCATGGCACTATGCCAAAAAAAAATTAGAAACCTGATACTGATTTATATTGAAACATGAATTACCACCATTGAAGCATCGTTTTATTTTTCATGTTAAATGTGAAATAAATTAGTTATTAGAATGGTACTAAAACCAATATAAGAATTAAAATATGCAATTTTCTCAACACTTTACCACTTACAATATCCCACATTAGAAATTTATAAAACAAAATTCCTAGGCAGATGTTTAATGTTGTTGGCCCTTCAGAATCTCCTATGAAACACAGTTATAGGTGCTTTCTCTTCCTCCTTAATAAAGTTAATTCCACATTCATTCATTCCAGAAGAAACAAAATTTCTCAAACTTTGGGTATTTCAGAATAGACTACAAGACGAAATATTTTCAAAACTACTCCATTTTATCCTGCCGAGGCACAAATCAAAGATTTGAACAGACTTGTTACCATCAATTCTGAAATTTTAATTGGACTAAAAAAGGAAATCCATATAAATTAAATCAGATTTTTAAGTTTGTGAAATTTGCACTTCCCAGAAAGTCTTTGGAAACAAGCAACATCTATTTCCCCAGATTTTAAGAGAAAGGCAATAGAGTTCAGTAGGTGAAGATGTGCTGCAAAAAAAATTATATTCTACCATGAGGCTAATGTACTTTGAAACTTACCAAAAGTAAATACTTCCCAGAGTAAGCAGCCAAATGACCAAACATCACTTTTGGATACAAAATTTCTACTCCTGAAAATTTCTTGACCAGTCCATCGAGTATAATCTGGTACCTAAAATATACAGCAATGGAATTATAAATCCAAAATATGATTCAAAGAAATGATGAACATTTCAAGGAATGGAAGCAGAAATTTTAAAAAAAAAACCTTACCACAGAGTTCTTTACATAATCTGCCATACCAAAACAGGATATTTTGGGAGTTATCCCATCAGCCATTAAAACACTTCTGGCACACAGTTTTTCATGGGTTATCTATAACAAGAGATTAAATTTTATTAAGAGTTGATTAGTTATTCTCTTTCACTTTCCAAAAAATGTATCTAAAAAGCAATATACTTAACAGAAATACCAATAATGACCCAAATGAATAACAAAAAAGCAGTACATATCGCATTACACGAAACACACCTCAAATTAAGTTTCTTGAGATCTTACCCTTTTCTGAAAAAGTTGGTCCATACCATTTGCCACACCAATGCAAACTTCCAGCAAGTAACTTTCCTGCAAGGAACAAAATCGGTCCCGACTCTGATTCACACCAACTTGGTCCAGTACACGACTTTCAAGGAGAATATCTTTTAAAGTAGCTGGATGGTATTCCAATACAACTAAAAGGGCTTCTAACAAAGAAAGGAGAAACAAGGTAAAAATCAAAATACAGGTCATTATCAGAAATTTGGCAATTTGATTAGTACCAATTGTGGAACTATGCTCCACATTTACAGTCACCAATATTGATAATAATATTAAAGTCTATAACGAATTCAAGAAGCATGGGATGAAGATTAACCAAAAGAATATGCAGGTAATAATATTTTTGAGAAGTAAGAAAGCTATGTTATAAAAGCAGGAGGGAATCAAATAGGCCTGGTCAAGAAGTTTGGGCATTTGGGTGGTATTTTAAAGGAAAAGGAGGATAGTAATGGACACATTAACACAATTGCATAAGCAAAATAGGAATTTGAAAGAAGAAGAGAATTAATGAGGGGTACATTGAGTAAATATGTGAAGTTAAGATCAGTTAAGACATTAATACGAGAGACACAATATTTTCAAGCATACAAGCTGACTTTCTTTCTGTGTTTCTGTATCTGCTCATAGAAAGAAGAGGCTTTGGATGCTGTATTCATGTATATGCAAAACCAGTACATAAGGGTGACAATATTATATATTAGTTGGATGAGCATATATATTTCCATTTAATCTGATGGAGCTATATTCTTTAAGTACCCGAGAATGTGTTGCAAAAAAAGCCCAAGTATATGTGCCAATGAGTATCCAATATTTTACAGCACATATGTTTATTTAAAAACACATCATTATTATTATTAGGTAATCTACCGGTAAAGGTAGGTTTTTGGATGAACACAACTATCAAATAAACATTTTGTAACTCCAAACAAAACCCAATCCAGCAACCTAATCTACATGAGGCTCCTCTTCATCTCCGTGAACTTCTTTCCTCCCTTCATCCCGTCCAATATCCCTATCCTATTCCTGCCCTTTCCTCGCTTGCCCAACATCCTCCCCTCTATTACCTTCTTCAACATTCCACTATCACTCAATACACCTTTCATCCATTTTTCCTGCCTCCATAGGATTTCTCTCAAAAATCCCCTCTCCTAACCCACCATCTCCAGTACTTCCTCATTTGTTTTCCTTCCGATCCATTTCACCTTCTCAATTCTTCTCCACACCAACATTTCAAAAGCCTCCAATCTATGTCTATCCTCCTGCTTCAGCAAACACATTTCCGCGCCGTATATAGCTATGCTCCAAATCAGAGCTTTTACGAGTCTTGTCTTAACCTCCCTACTCAACGTCCCCATCATCAACTCCCACCTCCTTGAGAAAGCCTCCTTGCCTAGCAAAATTCTTCTCCTTACGTCACTTTGTAGTCTGTCCAAAGTACTACTTTGACCGTATTGGTCCAAAACACTTCCGAAATATGTAAACTTTTCTACCTGCTCTATTTTTCCCCTCCTATTTTAATGTTCAGCTTAGCCTTTTTCTTCCTGGAAAATCGCATAACCTTTGTTTTATTAATATTGATTCTCATCCCATATCTATCGCACTGAACCTCCAATTCACTCAGCAATGCTTGCAACCCCTTGGCTGACTGAGCAACTAATGCTTGGTCATCAGCAAACCTAACCCATTTTATGAATTCCCCTCCTACTTTCATTCCTACCTCCAGTTCATCCTATGCCTCTTTAATCATTTCCTACATCTACATCTACATAAATACCCTGCGAGCCACCAAAAAGGTGTGTGGCAGGGGGTGTAGCACCATGAGGGAAGGGTAAGGGTTGAGGGGGTTGAGGGTTAGGTGAGGAAAGGTGGGGGGAACCTGTAAGAAAAAATATATACATATATACATATATACATATTCACATATATATATATGTATATATATGCACACACACATATATATAAACATATATTAAAATATACATATATATATACACCCCTCCCATGGACTACAACCTTGTAGTGGTGGAAGGGCTTGTGTGTTCCGATGACCCCTAGAGCTGTGCTGGCGGGAGTAAATATAATTGCTCCTGGTAGGGACACCCATGCCAGATAGGTCGAAGGTTAGGAGCCAGACGAAAGGTAGTCCACGCAGCGCCTATTCCTCAGTGAGGCAGCTGCAATGGCGTCTGACCCCAGTGGGGCAGTCATTAAGTGATGGTGTCACGTTAAAAACACTATTGAGGAAGGCAACGGGAAACCACCTCAATTATCATTCCCAAGAAAATAATGATGGACGCAAAACAGAAATTGAGTCCTGGCAACTGCGGGACTCGGCCCGAGGGGCCGTGTGTCGTGCCCGGCAGCGGGGGAGGCAAGGCTTCCGCGGTCGTCATCCCACGAAATCCTTGCGGGGGAGAAATAACAGCAGCAGGACAGAAGACGCAGAAGAAGACGAAAGTGGTTAGAATAGGAACATGGAACGTCAGGACCATGTTGAGGACAGGAAAATTAGAAAATATTAAGCGAGAGATGGAAAGAGATAATATAGATGTTTTAGGTCTCTGCGAGGTGAGATGGAATGATAGCGGGGATTACTGGAGTGACAATTATAGAGTGATATACAGCGGCAGGGAGGAGAGCCAAGGAGGAGTTGCCGTAATTTTAAATAAAGGGGTAGGAAGAATCGTAGTCAACATAGAGCAAGCAACAGATAGAATTTTACTCGTAGAGATTAAAGCAGAGCCGACGAACAGAGCCGAGCAACCACAAGGAGGAAGAAGTCGAAAGGATGTACGATGAGTTAGAGGATATCATCGCATGTGTTCCTGCAGGGAAACATTTGATAGTGATGGGGGATTGGAATGCGACGGTAGGCGAAGGAAGAGAGGGTGGTGAGCTGGGGGACTATGGGTTAGGCACGAGGAATGAACGTGGGGAGAAAGCGATTGAATTCTGCAAGAGACAGGGGTAAGTCATCACCAAAACATGGTTTAGACATCAAAAAAGGCGTAAGTATACATGGAAAATGCCAGGTGACTCAGAAAGGTATTAGTTAGATTATATTATGGTTAGGCACAGGTTTAGGAACAGTGTGATAAATTCGCACAGTTTCCCAGGAGCAGATGCAGACTCTGACCACAATTTAGTTGTTATGAAATGTAACGTCCGTTTCAAGAAGATAAGGCAAGGGCGGCGTGTTAGGAAATGGAACGTAGAAGCATTAAATGGATTAACGAGGAAGGAGTATCAGCAGGCTGTAGAGAAAATGATGGATGATGGTAAAGAACTGAGTACTATCAAAGAAAAATGGGAATGTATCAAGAAAGGGATGTTGGAAGCCGCTAAAGACCCCATAGGAACCATTAACGGGAAAAGGATAAGGAAACTATGGGTAACGGATGAGATGATTGCAAAGATGGGTGAGAGAAGAAGATGGAAGAATGTAAACACAGAGTTTGGCAAAATGAAGTACAAAGAGTTAAACAATAAATTGAGAAGGGTCACAATTAAAGCAAAAGAAGAATGGTGGAAAACGCAATGCGAGGATATGGAAAGTTTCCAGAAGAAGGGTGAAACTGGTGCTCTATACAGCAAGGTTAAGTTATTATCGGGAAGTAAGAAGGCAAGATCTGTGCTAACAGTTAAAGATAAGTGGGGAAAGATAATAGTTGAACCAGGAAAAATCCAAGAGAGATGGAAGGAATATATAGAAACACTGTATGGTAAAGAACTTAGGCCGACAAGGTTAGACATAGAAAAGGAACATAAAGTACTGTAGAAGAAGATAGTTTAGGTCCAGGAATACTCGACGATGAAATAGAAAGGGCATTAAAGGAGATGAAAGCAAATAAGGCCGTGGGGGTGGACAACATGCCTGTAGAACTGTTGAAATGTGTAGGAAAATGCGGGAAGAAGGCCCTATATGGACTGTTTCGTAGTATCTATGAAGAAGGAATCTGGCCGGAAGATTTTGTGAGATCGGTGTTAGTTCCTATTCCAAAAAAGACAAAGGCTATATCATGTGAGGATTACAGATCAATAAGTTTGATATCCCACGCAGCTTAAGTTATTCTCAGGATCATCAACAAAAGGATAGAGAGTAAGGCAAATGATTACTTAGGGGATGATTAGTTTGGGTTTAGGAAGGGAAGAGGTACACGTGATGCCATTGCAGTAATGAGATCACTAATTGAGAGGAATATAGAATACAACCAGGACGTTTTTGTCTGTTTTGTAGATTTTGAAAAAGCATTTGATAGAGTGAATTGGGAAAAATTAATGCGTGTATTGCAGAAAATAGGAATGGATTGGAGGGACAGGTGACTGATCCGCAACCTGTACATGTCTCAGACTGCTCAGGTGCGAGTGGGGAATGGAGAGTCCGGATGGGCAGTGTTAGGAAGAGGGGTAAGGCAGGGCTGCCCATTGTCACCGGTGCTGTTCAATGTATATGTAGAGGAAATGATTAAAGAAGCATGGGAAGAACTGGAGGTAGGAATGAAAGTGGAGGGGAATTTGTGAAATCGGTTAAGTTTGCTGATGACCAAGCATTAGTTGCTCAGTCAGCCAAGGGGTTGCAAGCATTACAGAGTGAATTGGAGGTTCAGTGTGACAGATATGGAATGAGAATCAATATTAATAAAACAAAGGTTATGCGATTTTCCAGAAAGAAAAAGGCTAAGTTAAACATTAAAATAGGAGGGGAAAAATAGAGCAGGTAGAGCAATTTACATATCTCGGAAGTGTTTTGGACCAATACAGTCAAAGTGGTAGGGACGTAAGGAGAAGAATTGCGCTAGGTAAGGAGGCTTTCTCAAGGAGGAGGGAGTTGATGACAGGGATGTTGAGTAGGGATGTTAAGACAAGACTCGTAAAAACTCTGATATGGAGCGTAGCTATGTACGGCGTGGAAACGTGGTCACTGAAGCAGGAGGATAGACGTAGATTGGAGGCTTTTGAAATATGGGTGTGGAGAAGAATGGAGAAGGTGAAATGGACCGAAAGGAAAACAAATGAGGAAGTACTAGAGATGGTGGGTGAGGAGAGGGGTTTGTTGAGAGACATCCTATGGAGGCAGGAAAAATGGATGAAAGGCGTATTGAGCAGTAGTGGAATGTTGAAGAGGGTAATAGAGGAGAGAATGTTGGGCAAGCGAGGAAAGGGTAGGAACAGGATAGGGATGTTGGATGGGATGAAGGGAGGAAAGAAGTGCACAGAGATGAAGAGGGATCTGATATAGATTATTTTGCTAGGTGGGGAGTCACAAAATGTTTATTTGATAGTTGTGTCCATCCAAAAACCTACCTTAAATGGTAGATTACCTAATAATAATAATATATATACACATTCATACACACATATCCTCGCGAAGTCCCTAACCTGTACGTTAATATTTATTCAAATGAACTATGTCCTGGGGAATTTCGGCTACAAGCATTCTGGTCCCTTATCGTTCTTGGAAAAAATGACATTTTAAACCTGTCAGTCTTGCAGTCTATCTCTCTAATCTTATATTCATGATCCCTTCAACCGTAATACGTTGGGGTTCGTATTATATCCTTGATGTCATCAAAAAAGGGCCCTTCTTTAAATGTTTTTAATAAGTTTAATCTATATTGGAATCGCCGCTGTGTAAGAGAACCCCAATCTAAATTGTCTAGCAAAGTGGATACGCTGCTGAGTTGGTCATAACAATGTTTGACAAATCTAGCCCCCCTCCGCTAAACTCGATCTAATTCCGAAACCAAATTTATATTATTAGGATCCCATATACTGGCAGCATACTCTAGGTGGGGCCTGACCAAGGCAAGGAAACATCGTTCTTTCACCTTTTCGTCGCATTTACCTAGCACTCTTTTCACAAATCCCAATTTTTTATTAGCACGACCGCATATTTCTCGTATGTGTTTTCCCCAGGACAGATTGTGAGTAATTGTTACACCCAAGTATTTAAAGGAATCTACCCTTGCGATTTTCGTCTGTTTCACTTTGTAACTATAAGGGAGGGAATTATTCTTTTCCCAAAAATGTATTACTACGCATTTTAAAAATTTAATTCCAATTGCCATGTATCGCACCAATTTTGAATTGCATCTAGGTCGTTGGCTAACACGACTCTGTCTTCGTGACTTCGGATGTCCCCATAAATTACTGCATCATCGGCGAAAAGACGGAGCTTGCTATTAACTACGGTACTGAGGTCATTTATGTAAATAAGGAAAAGGAGGGGACCTATGACACTTCCTTGTGGTACACCCGACGTGACCTTGACAGTATCGGATGATACACCGTCCAGGACAACTGTTTGGACACGATCACTTAAGAATTGTTTAATCCAGTTAATAATACTTTCGTGTATTCCATAGGATTCCAATTTTGCCAGTAATTTGCAATGAGGGACTTTATCGAAAGCTTTCTTAAAATCTAGGAATATCGGATCAACTGGAATATTACTTTCACCGGAGTTCAATACATCATGTACAAAAAGTGCGAGTTGAGTTTCGCAGGATCTACCCTTACGGAAGCCGTGTTGGTTATTAATTAATAAATCTTGGCTATCGAGGTGCCTCATCATGGAACTAACAATGATGTGTTCAAGAATCTTACAGGAAATGGAAGTCAGCGATATTGGCCTATAATTACTGGGGTCCTCCCTGTCTCTGTTTTTAAATATGGGTGTTACCGAAGCTACCTTCCAGCCATTTGGCATGCTTTCTTCTGCTAATGATTTCTTAAATATTATATCTAGATATGGGGCAATTTCAGCCGACAGTTCTTTATACACGCGCGCTGGTATCTCAACAGGTCCCAGACATTTGTTGGGGTCTATGGTTTGAGGAGTAAATCTATTCCGCGGGTAGAAATATTGATTGCTTCCATTGACTGCTGAAATGTTTCCTCCACATATACGTTGAACAGCACCAGTGACAATGGGCAACCCTGCCTTACCCCTCTTCCTAACACTGCCCATCCAGACTCTCTGTTCCCCACTCGCACCTGAGCAGTCTGAGACATGTACAGGTTGCGGATCAGTCTCCTGTCCCTCCAATCCATTCATATTTTCTGCAATACACTCATTAATTTTTCCCAATTCACTCTATCAAATGCTTTTCCAAAATCTACGAAACAGGCATATATGTCCTGATTGTATTCTATATTCCTCTCGATTAGTGATCTCATTACTGCAATAGCATTACCCATACCTCTTCCTTTCCTAAACCCAAACTGATCATCCCCTAATTAATCATTTGCCTTACACTATCCTTTTGTTGATGATCCTGAGAATAACTTTAGCTGAGTGGGATATAAGCTTATTGTTCTGTAATCCTCACATGATGTAGCCTTTACCTTTTTCGGAATAGGAACTAACACTGATTTCACAAAATCTTCTGGCCAGATTCCTTCCTCATAGATACTACGAATCAGTGCATATAGTCCATCCAGTCCTTCCCACATTTTCCTAAACATTTCAACAGTTCCACAGGGATGTTGTCTACCCCCACGGCCTTATTTGCTTTCATCTCCTTTAATACCCTTTCTATTTCATCGTCGAGTATGCCTAATCTATCTTCTTCTACGTCATGTTCTTTATCTATGTCTAACCTCGTCAGCCTAAGTTCTCTACCATACAGTGTTTCTATATATACCTTCCATCTCTCTTGGATTTTTTCTGGTTCAACTATTATCTTACCCCATCTTTATCCCCTACTTATCTTTAACTGTTAGCACAGATCTTGCCTTCTTACTTCCCGGTAATAAGTTAACACTGCTGTATAGCACACCAATTTCACCCTTCCTCTGTAAACTTTCCATATCCTCGCATTGCGTTTTCCACCATTCTTCTTTTGCTTTATTTGTGGCCCTTCTCAATTTATTGTTTAACTCTTTGTACTTCACTTTGCCTAACTATGTGTTTACATTCTTCCATCTTCTTTTCTCCTCCATCTTTGCAATCATCTCATCCGTGACCCATGGTTTCCTTATCCTGTTAACGGTTCCTATAGTGTCTTTTGCAACTTTCAATATCACTTTCTTGATACATTCTCATTTTTCTTTGATAGTACTCAGCTCTTTACCATCATCCATCATTTTCTCTACAGCCTGCTGATACTTCCTTGTTTATCCATTTAATGCTTCTACATTCCATTTCATAACCTGCCACCCGTGCCTTATCTTTTTGAAATGGACACTACATTTCATTGCAACTAAATTGTGGTCAGAGTCCACACCTGCTCCTGGAAAACTGTGCGAATTTATCACACTGTTCCTAAACCTGTGCCTAACCATAATATAATCTAACTGATACCTTTCTGAGTCACCTGGCATTTTCCATGTATACCTACGCCTCTTGTGGTGTTGAAACCAAACACATGTGGATAGCAATTTAAATCTAAATATTAATAATCATTAGACAATCAACACTTAACATATAGTTGTTTGCTCTAGAGGTAATAAAAACCTCTTGCAAATTATGACTTTTTCTGAGGTAAAACAAATAATTTTCTACAATAATAATCAAACTGATCCTTTATCCAAAAAGTGTTCATTCAAGAAGAGATGAAATTGTGAAAAACTAAAAGCAAAAAAAAAGTCTTATAATTACATTTGAAAATGGTTGTAATGTTGGTTCATGAGGCCAAAACTACTCCAACAATTAGGTGATAGAAAATCATAAATTGACAAGTAGAGGAGTTAGAGGCAAGTACCAACATCAGACATGGACACGGAATAACTGTCCCCATTCCATCCAAATCTTGATTGCTCTTAATTCCCCTACACATTGAAAGCTTAAATTCATAGACCTTATATGTACATAAACCTCGAATTTACAACTGCCCGGGAATAAAACGTGGGCCCTCTGGTCAGTAGTCCAACAATCTACTCCTGGACTACCGCAAGCTACATTTAGTACTTTAATTAATCAAAATTTGTTTTTGCTAATGGTTTGATTATTACGGTGCTTTTTAATCAATTTTCAAAATGATAATATGACAATTTATCAAAGCTGTGTGAAACATTAGACTTATCTATTATAGGAGGGATTTTACCAAATCACTTTCAATAATAACATATCTGCGTGTATTAAATGACTTATACTAAAAGTTATTGCATTTTACTGTTGCTTTTAAATGGCCAAAAGAAAAAAAAATGAAAATTAATACAGCACATAGGAAGCCTTAGTTGAGAAATTTTACGTCCAAGTTTTTCAGTGCTAGGCCTTTTTGTTTGCATTTATTGTACTTGTTTGTGTTCAAATGTCCATGCTATTTATTTTTTAAATAATCCTATTTATTTCATTTGTAAAACATAAAATACATTTCCAATAATTTCCCTCAACCTCAACTTTACATGAATCATTTTACATTTTTTACATTCCCTCTTAAAAATGTAAATATTTTGGAGTAGTTTTTGCTTCATTGCTAAACATTAAAATATAACAATATTTAAATATGATACATACATTAAATACAAGTAAAAATGCTCTAAATATCTAAATAATGGTAACAACAAAGTATCAGACAAGATGAGCACCTTCTGACTTATCTTACCAGGTATTTCTGAAGTTCCAATAAGACCAATCACATTGGAATGCGGACTAGGGCGTATCACTTTGTCAAAATCTTCCAGCATTGACTTATGATTTGGATACTTATTATATTCATCTGCAAAACAATACGTTAAAATATGTCAGATGGAGGATGTACACATGATATATGTACAGCAAAATCCATTTGATTAATTAGAGAAAATTTGTATAATGTTATTACTCATGATCATATATGAGCACAAGAAAGCAGACATTATCTTTAATGCATTCTACTTCAACTTAATTGAAGTACATTTGGATGGATCTTGTTGGTTGCCAGGAGATATTTTTACTGAAGATAAGTATCATTTCACACTTTTCTTTTAGTCACCACAACTAACAATCAAATTACATGTAAATGATGTTTTTTTTTACATAGCGTAGCTAATGCCTGTCAACAAAACTCAGAAAATTAAAAAGAAAATTTTGGAAATGGAAGCCAAGGCCAGGATTTGAACCTGGATTCCTTGATTTCTGACTGAGTGCTTTAGCTGTTACACTACCGAGACATCCTCTTTACTGTGAATTTCTAAAGGCTTTAAAAGAACAAGCTTTTAGACTGCGCACACAATGTGTAGTTCCTCTCAGGCACTTAGAAATATAAAATGTGATAGGAAACTGAAGTAGTTTAACTAGTTAAAGCAGCACCAGCCTAACACTTAAAGAGTTCTGGGTTCAAATTGAGGAAGTTCAAGTCCAGGAAGATAATTTTTCCACAGCAAAATGTCTCACATTAGTGTGCAGATCATTAGGTGACTCCACTAAAATTACTGTTGTATTATTTTTTCCAGTTTCTTTGAACCTGTATAGTGATCATTAAATTTCAGAATGTGTACTCTCATACTAAAGCTATGTCATTCAACACACAAGCAATGCTGCTTCACACCAACTTGTGACATTCAAAGCAACACATTACCAAATAAAATTTTGCTCTGTGCAAATTAATGAACATAACCAGTAATACGAGGGTCATCCGGAAAGTAGTACCCGTTCGTGAAATAAAGACACAAAAGTAAATATTTACAAACATAAAAAATTTTATTTGAAAGAGGATACTTTAAACTACTTCTCAACATAATCTCCAAGCAAATTAAGGCATTTGTCATAACGTGTGATAAGTTTCTGTATTCCTGCTGCATAGTCCTTCGCCGCCAGCTCATTGAGATACAGGGTCACTCCTTCTTTAAGTTCTTCATCGCTGTCAAATCTTTTTCCTGCCAAAAAGTCTTTAAGCTTTGTAAAGAGATGAAAATCTGAAGGGGCCAAGTCCGGGCTATACGGTGGATGGTCGAAAGTTTCCCATTTGAATTGCTGCAAAAGTTTTTGTGTTATCCCAGCTGCATGAGGCCTGGCATTGTCATGAACAAGAATGACACCAGTAGACAATAGACCTCGCCGCCGATTTTGTATTGCCCGCCGTAATTTCTTTAATGTTTCACAATACGCATTGGCGTGTCTCCACAGGCCATAAAATCAATAAGCAATACACCTCGTCGATCCCAGAAAATGGTTGCCATGAGTTTCCTGGTGGACAGAACTGTCTTGAATTTTTTTGGTTTGTTTGGTGAATGAGCATGATGCCACTCCATTGACTGTCGTTTACTCTCAGGTGATGCATAACAAACCCATGTTTCGTCACCAGTAATTATGCGAGTCAAGAAAGAGTCTCCCTCATCAGAATAACGTCCCAAAAACGTCAGTGCTGCAGCCATACGCTTGGTTTTGTGCTCATCTGTAAGCATGCGAGGGACCCATCTTGCACAAATTTTTGCATAATGCAGATGGTGTTTAACAATTTCATGAACAATTGTTCGAGAAACATTGGGAAAATGCTCACAGATGTCATCAATTGTGACGCGCCGATCGTTCCTCATGAATTCGTCAACTGAGCTCACCAGTTGGTCTGTAATGACAGACGGTCTCCCCGAACGCTCATCGTCGTGTGTGTTCCCCCTCCCCATGTTGAAGTTGCGACACCACCGCCGAACAGACGACTCGTCCATTACATTGTCTCCATACACCTCCTTTAATTGGCGATGAATATCACATGGGCGAACGTTTCTTGCATTGAGGAATTTAATCACTGCCCTCACTTCACAACTGGCGGCGTTCTCAATTTTTTTAAACATTGTAAACAATCACAGAAACAACACAGGCAATGCTAGCGTCACGCAACTTGGCTCAGAGAAGGCAGACAAGCCACTGAAGCTATCTGACCTTGTCCAGCGGCTACTCGCGTCATCAGCACTTCATTCGGCACGAACGGGTACTACTTTCCGGATGACCCTCGTAGTTTTGAGCTCATTGTATAAAAGAGTAGTCTGAAAAGTTAACAACCTAACAATTAAGTCATTTTTTCTTCAAATTTATTTTTAAATTTAGACATGGCCCATTTTTAAGTCAATACACTTTTTCCAGTGATGCTTTAACTTTTCGGCCCTTCCAAATAGTAGCTGACATCTTCCTTTGCAAAATAGGCATTAACATATGTGGTAATCTCCTCATACAATGAAAATCTCTGCCCTCCAAACCAAACTTCAAGGCTAGGAAAAAGTTGCTGGGGTCAGATCTGGTGAATACTACCACGTACATAATCACTGTTCATGAGTGACATAGTAATCTGACCTACATAAGTTTTCAGGAATGTGTCTTATCAATAGACATTGAATGATCCATGAATTTTGAATATTGAAGAACATCTACTGAATAAGAGAAAAAATCTGGCACAGCAAAATTACACCACTGTAAGAATGAGTGAATTTGGAGAGAGACAATACAAAAAAGCATAATCGTTTCAGTTTATATCAACAACTGCAATCAATAGAAGCTTACTGAACAACTTAATAGGGGGAATTGACACTTGTTTCCATTGAACACAACAATTAAACCATAAATTACAGGGATGCTTTGTAGAAAGATGCATTATTTAATTTTATTTTTGATATTCACTCTGTATTTCATTAAAAGACTGCATTCCATTCATTTTAAACTGTTTTAGGGAACTAAAAGAGAAGAAGGGTACCTATATGCTAATTTCTTTCTCCTTTTAACACAACTTGGCTTCTCACTCAATTAATAACTCACCCATTACATAATGAATTGTTACAGGCACAGGAGTCCCACGCTGACGTACCGTCCCCTTTACCACTGAGCCATACTTCCCTTGACCAATTACTTCAGATTTTATTTCAAGGAAGTTTTTTGGAATGTTCCAAACTTTTTTCTTCAAGTTATCATAATGATTAATGGGCCCTTCTTCTTCTGCTATGTATGCATCATGGATGTAGCCACTTGATTCCTATTAGGAAAAATATTTTGTTTGGCTTGGCACAGCTCTCCTCTTAACTCTCTATCAGCTTATTTCTTCATGCCTACATATTTCTCATTTCACATCTCATGCATTAAGTTCAATCATTTAGTGAAACAAGCATCAAGAATTTACAAGCAGTTTCTATTACTGTATTTTACTAACAATGTAAAGAGTAAAAAGTATTGAATTCAAATGAAGAATATTTCCTTATAATTATGATTTATCATGACACTGGAAATTTAGTCTAATGATAATGATTGAAATTTTAAAACTTTGTTAATACCTTGACTAAGAACCTGATTTAAATAGATTGAGCTACTTAGTGAAAGTAATATTATAATTCATATTTAATGATTAAAAATTAATTTATATTTATGAAAACTGTAGTGCTCAATTACACAGCCACTTGAATTGAATGGTCTTGGTCATGAGCATGGAATTCGAAATGACCCTAGCCAACAACTTTTAATTTATATTCACTCATTGACTATCCCTCTAGGTCCAAAGAAATTATATAACCAGCCATATATACATGAAATTGTATTTTCACATAATGGACTCAATGAATACTTAATTAAAAACCTGTTTGCAGAATTCATAGTGTGAATAAGGGAGACCAAAATGTTTATGTTCTTCAATATGCTGTCCATGAGCAGAGTCAGAACAGAGACTAACTAGAAATCAGAACTATGAGCAGTAACAAATCTAAGCAATTAACCCTGAATATGTTTTAATGTCAGTTGAGAAATTTAACATGAATATCCTGAATAAAATGAATGAAGTTCTTGCATCAGTTAAGAAAAATAAATTTTAAATGACACAACTGTGAAACATATAGCATATTCATTCTAAGTTTCTAAGAGTGAGATGAAATCTCATACTTTTCATGAGAAGAAATCTTTTAGTTCATATTGTAAAAGCTACACTCACCACCTCAGCCATGGGTCCATGCAGTGACAGTTCTTGATGGTCCGAAGCTCCTCGTCTTCGTTCCAGTTTACGCTTCAATAGGAAGTAGCCGACGATGGAGAGCAGGAGAAAGAATCCAAAAATGCCAATGGCAATTGAAAGGCCAAGGATGATCCCTGAATCTGATTCATCTACTGACAAAAGTAATTTCAAAATAAAAATAAAAAGGTGGGGAACGCAAATTGGCAATCATAGCAAACCTAAGATATTTTCAAATAAATATACATAATCAAATACAAAATGAACAGCAAACTAGCATACACCAAAATGCAGTCACTTAACTTAGTAAAAGTAAATTCTGCGAGTCATAGATGCTCACATTCAATTGCAAAAAATCCACATGACAAAAAACTCACATAGGCTCAACACTCCCCAGAAAGGACTAGTCCCTCCTCAAACTCAAAATGAAAAACAATCACCAATTGATGCCACAGCAAAGACCTTTGTTAAATGGTATTAAATTTGAAGTGTAAAAATGTGCAAAACACAATTATTTTGTACGTTTTTTTATAAAATAGGCATGAATCAACTTCATAAATTTGTCTTCTAAACTAGACATAATCTACAAATATCTCTTTGAACAGAGCAGGAAAAATAATGCACCATTCTTATTCCTTTCGAACAAATTCTATAGCAGGAAGCTAAGTTTTTTTTAAAAAGATAAATGATGCTTTTAAGGAGGACGGCCATAAGTTATTGTTGAGGTGCATACTTAATTAAAGGACAAATGTTTTCTCTTCCCCCAAATTTATTGAAAAAAGGACTCCATAAGCAGAGTGAAGACTACCATTTGAGTGTGGTGAGTGCAATTGTAAAATAAATAAACTGAGTCACACATTAGAACACATTAAAGATGTAACTTGGGGACTACCTGCACAGCTGTCCTTCCGGGTTTTTATACATTAATGTATTATTGTGAGTGATGTAGATACATAACATACTGCATATTTCTCCAAAAGAGGGCAGTGAATTTAACTTTGAGCATTAAAATAATGGCAACAAATTCATTTCATCATACCTTCACCAACTGCAATACTTTGAAGGGTTTATACAAGAGGTTCATTTTACATTATTGCTAACTCACTACTTACATTTCCCTGATTTCATTAAAAATTCATAAGTTTCTCCTAATTAAATCTAAGCTTTTTCCCTTCTACAATTTTCCACAACCCCAATAGTGTGTGTGTGTACCTTAATAGGTACTCTTACTATCACCCATTCCATGTGGTAAGACAGCCTTCATTGTATTGTCATCATATCATTACAGAGGATGCAAGAGTAAAAGCAAATAGTAAACAATTAATTACCAGTCCATCATTATTCTCATAGCCACATTACGCCACTTGCTGCCTAACGTCTTGATTTAGCATGTCTTTACCCAAGTATGATCATCATCTGATTGAGAATGCATGCTTTACTAGATGTCAACTCATTTCAGCAATTCACAATAACCTTGAGTATTTACAATGCAACAATTTCAGAGAGTAAAAATCATTTGCCTTGACCGGGATTCAAACCCGGATCCCTCGATATCCTGTTCATACAATGTCACAGGCATTCGTAGTCGTATGCGATGCACCACAGTCCACGAGGTTAAAGCCAATTTCAAACAATTAGGCTGTTCATACCTTAGACAAATTTCAAGAAACTGCGGGAGATGGCACAACAGTTAACAGATGACTCCGTTAAAGTTACTGTTGCGGCATCTCCCGTAGTTTCTTGAAACTTGAGTATTTAGTTTATGATACACCTACATGCCTTACATCACCATGACAGCAAGTTTGAAATCAAGTTAATCCCTCAAATTATGTTATAGCATATCTTAAGTGACATTTTGTAACATTATACATGTACCTCAGCAATTTTATGGGCAAATTGAAGCATTAATTTAACAAAATTTGACTGATTATAAAAATGGTAAAATAGTAATAGCTAAAGCCCATAATTTACAGCAGCCTGCATACAAAGTTTCATTTTTAAAGAATAGGGGCATCAGCACATATGCACCATTGTCAATGGAGTATTGCATTGTTCCATAATTGATTATAATCACTATGTGAATAAATGTATCTTTGCAGCCTTGAAGCTTTAGCGATGCATATCTATACTGTTTGCTGGAGAAATTATAGCCCAAATCCTCACTTGAATTAATCCAGAATACTTAAAATGGAAGACCTAGAAATGGATACTAGACAGGACAGGAGTTTTTAACTCTCCCTCCAAATCATTCTTCACGATTATATTGTACACATCACTTCAGCATGATCTTGCCCCAGCAGAGGTAAGTTATGTCTTCAATTGTCATTATTATTTTGACACACCAACAAGAGTCCCTGTTATATAAATCGATAATTAAATTGACACTATAAACTTCACTTCTTTTACAGTTATCACCAGAAAATCTACATTCCACATCCATGCACTACATTATGTCATGTGAGTCCCAGATGCTCTTCTATGCCATCTCACATACCATGACATAAAATTCTACTAGGAAATGTGGGAAAAATTTTTTCCTTGTTTAATAATTGGTAATGTTTTATGATGTGCAAAATTGAATCTGCAACAATTAGTAATCCATTAGGGTTGTCTGCAAGTTATTAAAATACAGATTTTGACATTTTTAATCCATGCATGGTGATTTTTTAGGAGCATACTACCCATTTTATCACATAAACAAATGTAATATTTCACTCATTTATTGTCAATTTCCTCATGACACATTTTCAAGTAACCTAGTCTTGTCACAATGTCATATGTGCCTTAGTAGTGATTAAATATAGGGTACAGATAGTCCCTGACAACTTTTTCCCATTGTCTTGGATTTCCAAAGCATCTCCACATAAAATAGCTTCAAAAATTTTCTTTTTCGTAATACTTTCCACCAAATCATTGTCCAAAATGCTGTTTCTCTTCCTTCTTAATGCCCGTTTACCCAGCACATTTTTCTTTTGTCAACCTTCAATCAGCATGCCACGTGCATAAGGTATTATTACTCTCCTCATTTCCTTCTGTGATGCCAGAAATGACAGCGGTCATAACCAAAGCTATTTGTCAATGCTGAGTGCTTTTAACGATTAACTCAATGCCATTTTTAGATACAATCCAAAGAATTGCATCGGGTGACTTAAAAGCTAAAAAGCTATGGAATAACTACCTGGAAGTCAATTAGCACAGTGCTGCCACCCCAGCAACTAATTTTAGCTAGAACAAAGAAATTGAAAAGAGATATCACCGATTATTTATGTTCACTTACATAAGACGCACACCTAACGTTTTATGATAACCATTTTTATATCAGGGATAAAATTTTGTCAAGTGTCATCATTGCCTGTTTAAATCAATATCCATCTGCACAAATCACTCACCTCATAAGGCATTACAGAAATTAGATTTAAAGACAGAAGTACACCAAAAAGCATAGAACAACTTAACACAAGTTTAAAGTTAAGTCATTTTCATTGTTTCGAAAAACTGATGCCTGGCTTACTGACACAAAGTTAGCCTTAACGCCATTTTATTGGTAGCTACGTGAATCGTTCAATAACTCCTTATAAAATCAAAAAGATGTCACTTGTATTATCAAAAACTCAGAAACTATTTATAAGATTCCACTAGAAATTTTACTTTTCAAAACCATGGCTTCATCGCAAGGTAATATCATCAGGTGACATTATGGGGAATACAAAGGATACATATACGATAAGCATTGAAGGGTTGGCGAATGGAGAGGCAAGCTGGGGGAGGGTAAGAGGAGGTGAAATGAGGAGGGATGGTAGTGTGTGCCAATGGGTGGGAAATGGGAGGGATCTGGGGGTGAACAGGTTGGGGAGGCTAGTGCCAGAGGGAGTGGGAGGGGAGGTTGTGAGGTGGGTACTTTAATAGATGTCTCAGTGGGTGGGAAATAGGGATCAGGGGTGGAATTGGAAAGGTGCAGGAGGGGGAAACGTACACATATCCTCCCCATTTCTCAGCCGTTGGCACCATGGTCATGAAAAATAAAAATCCTAACGGAATCTGTCAAGTTACATCTTCCTTTATTTACACCAGGTACTGCAATGGATTTGCTGTTTATGTACTGCGATAAATGTGCAATAGTGCTATGACTGAGGTTTAATAATAACCCATAGTGCTGGACACCCAGTTCTAGCTAACAATAGTCACTTGGGTGGTAGCATTGGGATAAGGGACTTCCAGTGGCATGCTGTATTGGAATTTTGTAGCAGAAAAAACTAAATTCAGCACATGAACAATTCAATGACACTTTAATTAAGGATTCAATGGTTCCAAGTCAAACAAAAACTTCATTATACAAGTATCATTAAGAAACTGCTTTTCTATCATTTATCATTTTTATCTGGTGCAAAATGATATTTTTTGTTTTTTTTTTGCACTATATGCCTTCGCCTGATACTAAAATCATAAATGGCTTGATCAAACTGATTATACTTGAAGGAACTCGTTTTGTACCCTTCTCTACTGATGAGCCTACCTCTTGACACCAAGAATGCCATCTCCATCTTTGTCCCCAAGCACTTCTTCTTGCTACAGTTTGCTCTGTATTGGGTCTGACATAAGGATTGCGGACAAATGAACTAAAGCCATCACCTTTGAAATGTATTTAGATAGAAGTCCACCAAGAATAACGGACAAAAAGTCATCATCCACGGCATACCCAATGTCAGCTAGCTGTTCTGAAATTGACTTAAGCTTGTTTATGCATGCCTGCATGTTGTAAAAGTGCTTCAATCTCCTTCGAGACAATGTCCTCAGTAATCCCAAACACCTACTTAGGCCTTTGCCTTCACAAGCAGCATCAAGAATCTTCTTTGGCATTTTTCTTACTTCTGATGGCAAACTGGATTGCCAGCTGGAATGCTAAGCAAATTTGAGACCAAACCTTCAAATCCTTCTTGGCATCTCTTTAACCATCCCTTTCTTTTTACCATCAGCCTCAATGCAATCCCATAAATCTTCATAAATTAGAAATAACTTCATTGAAAATTTCAATTTTTGATAATTAACTGAAACTTCCATTTTCTCAATAAATGTGCTATTGGGTGTAGATGCTGCGATTGTTGAAATAGCATGGTTCCAATTCAAAGTTTAGCAAAAAAAATTCACTGTTTAATGGCATAAATAGCAACTCATTTATGAAAAAATAATTCTCTTCAAAATTATCATTTTTGGAAATGCTTTCTTAGAGTCAACTTAAGGTTATTACAGGTACAACTCATTAAGCTAGCATGTTATTAATAAAGTTAACAGATAATTTACAGAATTCATATCAAGGAGATGATAAGATAAAATGACAATACAGTCTCCAGCAATGCAGATAAGAATGTATCAGAGAAATAAGTCATTAGATCTGGGAGTGAAACTAATAATGGAGAGGATGCTATGTGATTAGGTATCAAGTAAAAAATAGAAAACTCAAGAGATTTTCCTGATCATATCATGTAACGACAATGTAATTTAAAGTTGGTTAAATCCTCTCAGCTATGAGAAAGCCCTAGATAGCAGTGAAGCAATGATGCAAAGCAATGTGGAAATATGCAATGTAAGACAAGTACTATGAATTTGCTAAAAACCAAGCATAGGAGTTAACATAGTTGAGTTTCCACCAGGCAAAAAGTCTATCCAATGCAAATGGGTGGGCAAAATTAAGAAATACTGAAAGTAATATAGATAGAGTCCAAACAGGGTTAATGGCAACAGATTTACATGAGACTGGATGCTGTGAATAAACATGTCTTCACCAATCTAAAATATTTGTTGCTAAATTAAAATGCAAGAATTTCCAAGTGGAAAAATCATTTGCCTTGACCAGGATTTGAATCCGGACTTGATGTCCGGTTGAGTGGGCCAGTTACACCACCAAGGCATCCTCTTACGCTGCAAAATTTTGGGGGTTTTAAAGGAACAAGATACCATACATATAATGTCACATGTCTTCGTAGTCATGCATGTTGCACCAAATTCCATCAGGCAAACACCGAACTTTTAAACACTAGGGTGTTTACCCTTGACAAACCCAAATAAACAGTGGAAGATGCCATGATAGCAACTTTTAACAGAGTCATTCACTAATGCACATTACAATACAAAAATTTCAAAGGGTGAAAATCATTTGCCTCGAATCTCCATCAAGGCAAGTGATTTGCACTCTTTGAAATTGTTGCTCTACAATGCACATTAACAGCTGACTTTGTTGAAAGTTACTGTTGTGGTATCTCCCACAGTTTCTTTTAAGTTGTTATACAACTCGTTCAATAGGGATATATGTTTAATATAACAATGACCGCACAGAGTGGGCACTAATAAGAAGAGATTGAAGAAAAACTTTAGTGTTACTTTCAAATGTTGTGTTATTATCTGATGGACCTCAGGAGTTGGGTATCTTTTCAGTAAGTTGGAGGGATTGGTAGAGCTCTTAAAGCCATGGGATCCCACACAGTTAATGCCTTCAAGGTGTGTGTCTTATTAAGAGATCATTAGTTCTATCTATTTTTTATGCAGCTACCATATACTGAGTCCTCATCTGAAGTTCAACTCATACCCTTCCTTTGTGGCTGCATAAAGCAAGTCATGAATTAAATTCTTTATGCTGTATTAAAGCTGAGTAAGTTTAAAGTGAGTGAAGTTTTCTACAGACACTGATGAAACATTTTGCAGTCTCATCAAAGAAAATTAAAGTTGCCTCTGATTTTAATTTCTGGTGATAACTTTTCTGTCTACACATACCTACAATACCTATGAATACCTATAAGTTCAAGAACACAAAAAAATCATGTGTTGTGATAAAAATTGTGTGAAAATACCGAATGCAAAACCAACTCACATAATACAATGGCAATGGAAAATAGAGGAATCATATTTATTCACTCATGTACTTTAAAGTCAACTCATTATTTCCCTATTAATATGGACATGGAGCAAATGATTTTTATACACAAATTTGTGATGTCAGAGAAAGGACCATGCTATACGTTACAAGGAATAAAAGGAAAATAGTGAAATATTGTGAGGAAAGACAGATAACAAGGCCAAACTTTTGTGAACATTTTTTGGGAATAATTAATAAAAAGGCTTATTTTGCTCGAAAAGACAGACTTGAGATGGCTTTTTTGAGGAAAAAATGTGATTGATGTTACCTTTTCATGAAGAAAGCTAATGAGGAACATCCTGGCCTTCACCCACATGTTGAGTGGAAGTGAAGTAATAAGAGAAGGCCAGCACTGAGATGTGAACAGCAATGCTTTTAACTCATGGCAGCAGTGCATGGAGGAATAATTGCTAGTGGAGATCTTCCCAAATCACTAATCCCATTTCTCCATTTTCAGTGCAAGAACAGGAAGTCATAGAAACCTATAACGCAAATGGGTTAATTAGTTTGCATGACACAGTGCGCCGGTCATTGGATGGAGGGATTCAGATAAGTTTGAGGGCTGTAATGACAAGTGTGTGAGGTAGAAACCAACATGGCCAGACACTATCATAATAGTCTATAAGCAGAGATTGGAATGACTGTGACAGCAAAGGCACTTTAACTATGGATTCATTACAGGCAGAAAGGATGTGAAAACAGAGACCTTTTTTCCTGGTTATGTACGGTCAAAGGTTGAATCCATGAATGCAGCACAGAGTTACTGCATGGAGAATTTGATCAACACCCCTTCAGGGGAATATTCACTGTTTAAGCCAATTGGGTATTATCATAAACTCTATGACTGAAAGAACATGATTTCAGTATGTTTTGTAATGATGTCAATTGATGACGAATTTGGTAATTGTGTATTAATTTGGTATCACTCTTTTTTTTATTTGTATGTTGAGCTGCACCCTCAACCTTTCCCCCTTGGGTACAACAGGAGGAGGATCCTTGTACATGCTGACTTGGTAGTTGTCACCAGCTTTTTGTCAAAGATATCACCAGTCATTTGGCTTCAAGGACTTAACGCTTCTTGGTATAGAGCCTAGAAATAACTTGTTGATCCTAGCACTTATCTGTTTATTAGTGAAGTTAGAGAACATTATCATTTAGAGGGTATGAATATGTGGTTATTATCATGAGGGAACTGAAATTAGGGGAAGTTACCAAAAATTAAAAAGGAATTAATTAAGCTTGAAAATATTCAGTTTACAAGAGCGCTCTGTCAAGACACTTGTTATCCAGTGTTACCTAAGACATACAGATATGCATAATGTTTTGTGTGAATGATGGTTTTGATGAATCAACAATACTGGGAATGTGAATACTTTCCTGTGACCTAAGATGGTTAAATAAACTTAAAACCTTCATGTAAAAAATAATGGAGGACTGTAGAAAATAATTTAATATGAATAAGATTCAAAGAGGTTAACTTGCCTTTTTAAAAAAATATACCAATTTTACGGAGAAACTGAACTTGGAGCAACATAAAATTGACAAAATTTCAAGAGCAGGTTCTATTAACATTTTTTCAAAATTTATGCTGATTTTTACAAAATTTCCAGGTCTCAATAAACAAAATTAATCAATATTTGGGGTAGGATGAGGGTTTATTTTAGGGTATGACATGGCAATCCCATTATTTCAAAGGAGAACACCATCCCCTCTCCCCTTCTGATCCATAATAGACGCACAACATTTCTGCTGGCCATATTCAGAGCCAAGTTTAAAGATTAAGAAATACTAACCCCAATTTATTGAGACACTTAGGAATAAAGGAAAATATTTTGAAAATAAGCTATTCAGTTCCAGTGTGTAGTGAATAGTTCAGTGTATATTACACTTTTCTACAGTTTACCGCCAAATGATGTCATTTGCTTGCATGATTGGTTTGCTTCGTGATGAAAGAGTAGAATGAATTTTAGTAGCAATGCTAATGATTCAGCCAGAAGATTTTCTTGATTCAAATGTATGACCTAAAAGAAATAATGCCACTTGTCTGTCATATAATATAGCCTTACTTCTCTTTTAAATAGCAGAAGTATGTTTGTGCGAGTATTCTTTCAGAATTGGCGTAGTACTGTAGATACCTAGATGAATGCAACTTACATGCACTATTGAATCCAATAATTATGTAAGACTATAATCAATGAATTATTTGCTGACTTTCTAGACAGGAAAGCTTTTTATAATTATACTAATACTTTCACATACATGATGGCATGTGATATGGTCATAAATTGATATCTGAAAGGGGATTAGGAATTATTATTACCCAAGAACATATTAACACTCTATGATACTTCAAAAGACTATGCATTTATAGATCTTGGTCAAAGCAAATGATTTTACCCTTTGGTATAACTGCCTTTTATGCATATAGATATCTGCTCAACTTCACCGATGAGATACAGTAAACGTATATAATGGGCAAAGGAAGAAAACACCTGTGAGATTTTGAATGCCCGAGGTACATGGATAATTTATTATTTCTTACAAAATGCACACACAGGACCAGTTGATAATGTTGCACAGGAATCTGTCATATTATCACCAGTTATTAAACTATTATAATTTTTAGAAGATTATAATGAATATGTGGGTCACGGTGGTCTAGTGGGTAGAGCGTTGGACTACTGACCGGAGGGTCCCGGGTTCGATTTCCGGGCAAGGCACTTTGGGCATCTGCAGCTCCACCCAAGCTAGTTGATTTTTCGGGTACCAGATCTTCCTGGGAAACCATAACCGGCACAGGGAAAGGAACTGGCCCCCCTACCCTGATGTGTGAATATTCACACGTCGTCGGGCTTGGTACATGGGTGAGCTCTACCATCACCTACTAAACCAACCTTCGGGTTGATTACTGTGTTTATGGTTTTTTTTATTATGAATATGTGGGTCGTGGTAGTCCAGGGGGTAGAGAGTTGGTCTACTGACCGGAAGACCTGGATTCGATTCCCGGGCAAGCCACTCTGGGTACATACAGCTCCACCCAAGCTATGTGATTTTTCGGTACCAGATCTTCCTGGGAAACCATAACTAGCACAGGGAAAGGAACTGGCCCCCCTACCCTGATGTGTGAATTTCACACGCTGTCAGGCTTAGTACTGGGTGAACTCTACCATCAGCTACCAAACTGAACTTCAAGTTGATTACTGAGTTTACGGTTTTTTTTATTATAAATATAAATTCAGGTGTCTCACAACCAGGCTTCTATAATTTACCATAACTTGGAGTGAGTTCATGCTGAGAGTTCGGATGATCGTGCTGAATTCCAGCAAAGTGCCAGCTGGTACCTAAATTGCTTTTGCCATAAGTTTACTTTATTATACAATTTAATCATGTCTTTTGGACAAAAAAATTTACAATGTTGTACATTCTATAAAAGAATCCAATGGATTTCCTATTTCTTGTGGTAGTCAATCTAATTACTTTTTGGCACAAAATTTGGGTGACATTTCGCATCACCAAAAAGAAATTACTGCACTCTGTGTGTTTCTTTGTTTTATGAGATTAATTTCCTTAAAAAGCTTTGTTTCCACAGTTGTTTTTTTCCTAGAGTTGTCACTTTCATCTTAGAAAATGTCATCTTCACTTCCATGCAGCAAATTACTAATTTAATATTTAAAAAAAGACATTAAGATAGTCTCACTTATAACTTTCCTCTAGGACTTTTTCACAAACACCAGGAATTGGCGGACATTCCATTCATCCTGTCAGTATGTCCAGACTTATAACCTTTCTTCCGCATTCAAGTGGCAGTTTTAGTGGAAGCTTTGAGCAATTAGGAGCACTTGAACATAAATGTTTTACTCATTTCTGTAATTATTTTTTGTTTATTATTAGGTAATCTACCGGTTAAGGTAGGTTTTCGGGTAACTATTTCGGGTAACAATATTTATCAAAATTTGTATTAAAAGCAACCATTTTCTATGCCTTCAAGACACACTCAAAATACTGAAGGTTGAATGCCCGTAGACTCCGAGTTTATCAGGAGAGAAAAATTAGCAAAAGACATAACTTTCACTAATTTTCCTAATTCAATTTTAATGATTTTTACTGAAACTGAAATCTAATTTTTCCGGTTATTAATTATCCAGTTCTTAACATATTACTCAAACTTTAGCCATTTAGGAGCATATGAACTAAAAGATTTTTAATCCTATCTGCATTCATAAAATCAATCTTCAGCTCCCTACATTCTTATATAATCTTCTCAGTCGGTGGATCAAAACATCTTTCATCTGCTCTTATTTTGTGTTCTAAAGCGTGATTCATGACTCCCATTTCAAACGTAATACTGCACGACAATCTTCTCTCTTTTAACCCCAAGAGGTTATCCTTATTTTTACTTTATATGCAACACTTTATTTCCTGTGTGCTAAAGCAGATATACAAACTATAAGGGTAGGCTGAAAGGTTTCCGATCTACAAATAAGGATTTTTTTCTTCACATTTATTCTTATTTTTCAACCTAGTCTCCTTTAAAGTCTACATACTTTTTCCAGCAATACTCTTGAAACTTTTTTAACCCTTTCGAATAGCAGTTGAAGTCTTTCTCCAAAAAATACATTTATGTACGCAATAAATTCCACGTCCAGTGCAAATCTGTCCTTCATGCAAAACTTTAAGGTCTGGAAATGAAAAACTCACGGGGGGCAGATCTGTTGACTACAGTACATGGTCAACCAATTTAAAGTACAATTTGTTAATTCAGCCATGCCTAACAATGGATGTGCGCAGAACTTTTCATCAGGACAATGTACCAGAAGAGATCTATTGTCCTGATGAAAAAGCACTCCCTTCTTCTTCAAATATGGAAATTTCTTTTGCAAATTCTGCCTTCATCTTGTCAAGAAATGATGTGTAATACTCTCCTGTTATTATTTTACCTTTTTGGAGATAATCAATGCACATAACGTCCATGACTATCCTAAAAACCAATTACCATCACCTTCCTGGCTAATGGAACCTTTTACCTTTTTCAGAGCAGGTTCACCCTTTGCAGTCTTCAGTTTTGGCTGTTCTTTCATCTCAAGAGTGTAAGAGTGGATCAGTGTTTCATCTACAGCTATGAATCAATGCAAAATATCTATCTCGCTTCACTTAAACTGCTCCAACAGGACGTTGGAAATGTTCATTCATATGCATTTTTGGTCCAAAGTGAGCAAATTCAGCACCTAACACACAGATGGCTCACATGTGTCCAATTCTTCAGTCAATATATGAAAAATGCATTCATTTGATATACCCATAGCTTCTGTTATCTCTCTAACCTTAATTCAATGGTCATGCAGTAAGTACCATTTGGTGAACTTTTTCTATATTTTCTGTGGATGTTGCGGTTTTTGGTCTTCCCAAACATTTGCCATCAGCCAAGCTAGTATGGTCAGGTTTTAATTCAGCAGCCCAAAATTTCATTCAATGTCGTAAATGATGCTGTAGAGTCCACATACACAGCGTTCAACTCTTATTTTATGTGCGTTGGCAAAGTGACTTTCAAAAACAAATATTAAATGACAACCTGAAACTCAATTTTTTCTATTTTCGCAAAAACCCTAAAAAAAAACCCTCAAATGATTGTGAAACATCAACTGAGTGTCCAAGATAGCTGTAATTCTAGTGAGTACATTCAATGCATGCGCAAATGCATTCCCCAGCTTTTGCTGAAGAGTGCTGCCATCTTCAGGCTTGAGGTTAGAAAGTTTTTCTAATCACCCACGTAAATAGAAATGAACATATTACTCATTGAGTGACATTATCATTCAACTTATCGTTGAGTGCCTGTCGAATGTAAAGTGCCACTAGTGTCATCTGACTTAACTCCTTAAGGATTTTTCACACTACACTCGTATACATTGTTGTCTCATAACTGTGGTCCATAACTTTTATAATGTGGCAGTCTTGACTTTATGAAGTCTATGCATACCCTATTTTCCGGCCTATAAGATGCACTTTTTGACTCCAAAATGTGTTCGAAAATTGGCCTGCATCTTAAGGGCTGAGAATACATGGGTATAACTTTGATACATGGGCACTAGTCAATTTTCCAGAAAAATACTTACTATTAAGTATTTTTCCACATCAGGCAAAGAAAATTGTTGCATTGATTATAAATGTCGATAATATCACTATTTTGAATTAGTAGTAAGTAACAGAGTTTTTATATTTTGTTGAAAATAATTCCTAAATAAATCATAAATATATACAATGCGCATATTTAGTTTCATCTCACATGTGGTGCTGCTCCAAAATTTAATATGCATTGGATTCACGAAGATGTTACCCCTCCGCAAATACATACATACATTGTAAATATTCACATAAACTCCAAGTCTATAAACATTCGACCTTATGTAGAATGGGAGTGACGTAAAGGCATAGAAGGTGGTTGCTTTTAATACTAATTTCAATAAAATCAAATTAATAACAGAAACTAAGTGTTGCTTAAAAAGTTTAAATGATAATAAACTCATGAGATCTTAAGAGAGAAGACAGTCGTACAGTTTTGCATTTAAACTTAAATTTATGAATTACGTTTCAGAACACAGTGACAAGGCATCTGAATGGCATTTTGGCCCAGTGATGATGAATTTCTGGGATTCTACAATGAATAAAACATTGTTACATGTGAAGCTTCTCATTTTTTATGATAATTCAATTTTCTTCACATTAATTTTTAATATCAAAATCTTTTTATCCCTTCTGTCTAATCCCAGTATTTTTCATAAATCAAGTCTGAAATACTTGCATCATGGTGCATTTTATGTGCCAGTGCATCTTATGGGCTGGGAAATATGGTATATCCATTCATATCATGACCATATTTTCCATGCATTTGGGGTTTCAGTGGTTTTCAATTATCCATTTTCCATCATCAATCAATTACCATGTATTACTCCATCAATCAAGAATTGGCTGTATGCATCTGTTCACACTTTATGGAATTATTTTCTAAGTGACATTGTAATTTATTTCTTTATTTTATATTGCATTTTTATTGTAATCACTATCAAAATACCTACACACTTCATTGTAATGATTAGTTACGAATATTTGCATGTAAATAATGAAGGGTTTTATTCCTTAGGGATTTATTTATTGACTTAATTGGACAAGTTTACGACTTATAGTATCTTCTTCAACCTAAACCTTAGATATCACATACAACCAAACCCTAGATGGAGGAAAATCCACCTAGGCGGGAATCGAGCATATGACCTCTGGGTTGGCAGGCAAGGATGTTACCCCACTGCCACCAGGGCCAGCAAAATTGTTAGGTGGAAGAAAGAACTATCTAGTCTCCATCTAACCACAATAAAGACATTTTATAATGCGACAACTTCAAAGGATAAAAATCATCAGATCTGTCATTGAGAATTTTAACACTTTGACATTGTTGCATTGTAATGTGCATTAGCAGAAAACTCTATTAAAAGTTTTTGTCAGAGCATCTCACGGTTTCTTTGAAGATGTTTCACGATTAATATTATTGTTCATGTTATTATTATTGCTATCAATGTTATCATATATAAAATACCAATAGTATTATAAACCTCATGATGCACTGGCATTAAAATTTGTTGTACACAATAAATTGCTGTAGAAAAATTACAATTTATCATTCAAGAAATGGTGGAATTTAGAATCTACCAATATGAAGCATTACAACGATTTAGATCATATCAGTTTTTGAATTCAGCCCATCCCTAACTCAACTACTCACTACCATAATCAAAATGCCCTAATCAATGAGAGATAGCATTCAAGCATTTATCATTATGGTGTAACTGAAAAATTCTAAAATAATTTAGAAAATAAAAGCTAAAAGTTGCATGCAATAATAATTACCCATAACATCATCTGAGGCAGTCAACAGCTGATTTATTCCACGGGTTGGACTGGAGTAGGTCACCTTTGTCACACTATTCATGGAACTAACAACCCCTAAAATAAGTTGAATGTTGGCCCCTTCTTGCAGTGGTGAGTTGTAATAGCTCCCATAGGTCCATCCATCACCAATAACAAATTCATCCTTAATTTTCTGAAACCAAACAGGAGTTGTATACAACCAAAATGAAATTTCTTTAGTAGCACTATACCTATAATACATATGAAAAGAAAATATTTCCAATAACCTTTAGCATTCTTTCAAGGCTTCATTTTACAACATAACAATTGTGGGTGGAATTTATCTGGAAGATTTTGTCAGAACAGAGTTACCATGCCAAAACATCAACGGCAGCCATATGAAAGGACATTAAATAATAAGTTTGATTTCACACATGAGTAGCCTGGAGAGATACATTACCTACTCACAACCTGAATATGTCTCGAGTAAGAGCTGGTGAAAAGTTGGAATAGACAGTGTTAGCAGAAGATAGAGGTGTAGATTGGAGGGAAAGGCAGCTAATCTGGATTCTAGACATGTCTCAGACTGATGGAGAGTCAGGATGGGCAGTGTTGGGAAGAGGGGTAATACAGGGATGTCCATTATCTCTATCACTTTCCAATGGCAAATGAAAAGTGCGAAGAATTGGAGAAAAGAATACAAGTTGTGGGGAGTTCATGAAATCAGGTTTGCAGATGATCAAGCTTCAGTTGTGTGCATTAGAAAATCAATGTGATAGGTAAGGGATGAGAATCAATGTGAACAAAACAAAGGTTATGAGATTTTTAAGATGGAGGAAGATTAAATTAAACATTAAAATAGGATATCATAAACTAGAGCAGTCGAAACAATTTACCTATTTTTGATATATCTTATCAATCTTGGATTTTTTGAGTGTTTTGGACCAAGATGGTCAATGCAGTAGGGCACCAAGAGAAAAATTGTGTTAGGCAAAGAAGCTCTCACAAGGAGGAGGGAGTAAATGATAGGAACATTAAGTAAGAATTTTGAGAAAAGATCAGTGAAAACTTTGATATGAAGTGTGGTTTAGTACAGTCCAGAAACATGGTTCTGGAAACAAGATGATAGATGTGCATTGGAGGCTTATGAAATGTCAGTAAAGAAGAATGAGAAAGGTGACACAAATGGAAAGGGAAACAAACAAGGAAGAACTAGGCATGTTGGAGGAGAAGATAAGATTGTTGGGAGAAATCCAAAAAGGTGGATGCAGAGCCATTGGAAGGCAACAGTGTTAAAGCTTGTGATAAGAGGGGAGAATGTTAGATGAACAAGGAATAGGAAGGGAAAGGATATTGGACAGAATGAAGAGAGGAGTAAATTGAACCACATTTACAATCACCTTGCATAGCGAGTAATTTGTAGGAGCAGAAATAATTTGACCATAAACGACTCACTCAAAGAGAAACTTTTTGCACAATGAGTGACAAGAAGAGGGGAATTCCTGAATTCCGATTGCATGCCTGCTACTGCAGTTTACATTTAGCACTTGTTCCACTAGCATTTTAGTGCCGCTAGTGGTCATACATTTTTCCAAACTTTTGTTCAGACATATAATTAGTGATTTTTTTGTTCAAAGTTTGATTATATTTTGTGCATAGTTTGAAAAATGAACCTGAATAAAAATCAGTAAGAAGACAGTCATAATAGAATAAAAATAACAGTAGATGTGAAAAGTAAAATCACTGAAGAGTGAGAACAAAGTGCGAGCACGACTGATCTAGCATATACAATTGCTCTACATCATCAATTTGCACTAACCTCAAGAACAAGGACAAAATTAAAGCGACATGTGCTTCAAAAGTAATGACAAGAATATCTATACAGCAGTTACCTATTTTAAACTTTGTTGAAAGGTTGCTTCTTAATGATGAAAAGCAATTGTAATACGACACTATTAACAAGAATATCATTTGTGAGAAGGCAAAAGTAACTTTTGCCAAACCAGAGATTCCAGAACAGTCAACAATTGAAATATTTAAGGGGAGCACTTTTAATCTATCCTCCTCCATACCCGCATCTCAAAAGAATCCACTCGAAGTCTATCCTCTTCTATCATTAACCAAGTTTACAAACAATACATCACTATCCTTTATATTTGTGCTTCACAGGTATTTTCCTTACATTCCCACTTTTCTGTCATCTGAAGGTTTCTTCCATTAACTCCCTCTTCTTTTTAGAACCCTATTCACCTCCAATTATTCTTTTAATGCCCTTACCACTATTCCCAAATTTTTCCAACACACTTTCTAAATAGGAGAACAGTTCTCTCTGCTAATGAATAACCCCAAATTTGTTTATCTTAGCCTCCCTATTTCTTGAAGGCCTCATCACCTATATTTTATGTTCACTTATTCTCATTCCATACATATCACACTGCTTCTGTAATGCACTCAGCAATGAAAGCAGTCCTTTAATAAACCTGCTAAGGTTACATCATCTGAGATCTGATTCAATGAGTTCCCCACCTATTTTCATTCCTACCTGTCCCGTGTCTCTTCCCATTTCCTCCGTGTATAGTCTGAGATGCATAGGAAATAATGGGTAGCCCTGCATATCCCCTGAGTTGTGCAGCTTCAGGCATGATATTGTGGAAATAGAAGATATCCATTACCAAATAATAGCACTATTTGCACAAGATAAAAATTTATCAACAACCATATTTTGATTTACTACATCACCTTCTGGTCAGACACCTGAAGATGATGCAATACATTAAAATCTGGCTGATAATAAATTTTTAACTGGAGGAAAAGTGCTACTATATGGTCACTAAACAATCTTATCTCACTTCCTATCAATGTCCTTTCTAATTCTTCACCCATTGCTTACACCTGTGCAGTCTGATATGTCTAGATTTCAGATAAATAACCTTTCTCCCAAGATTAATAAAACAGTTTCTGGCGTGATTTGGTGGAAAATCTTCATATTGACATTTTTTTAAAAAAGAGAGAGTGCGAGGAGGGGCATCGGGGGGCCACTTGTCACGCTTGGCCGTGCTGAATTTGAATGGACGCCGCTGTCCCACCGCTCCAGGCACCCTCATCCGAATTGCAAAAAGAAAATTCACTTTCCTCCATGCGCCATGAAGTAAACCCTCTCACCGGTTGCGGTGGTTACATCAACGAGAAGCATCACCGCTGTTGGCACAATGCCTGGACCCATAAAATTTATGTTGAATATTTTACAACTAAAGTTTATGTGGAAAAGCAAAGCGGTTTTTTTCTTAATCTCTCTCCCTAGTTTCTCCCCATCTTATGTACTGCATTAACTATTATGCCCAATTTATTCCGTCTAATTCCTTCAAAAGTCACGAAAGAATATTAATGCATACCAAATTGCGAAAATATGTGGCCTACATCCCTACATCAAGTTTATTTTATTCCACCTTCTTTACATGTTAACACATTTTTTTTTAAATACCTGATGCGACTTTTCAAACAAATCTTAAGGTTAATAACTGTGGTTAGTTCCATGCTTTGTCTCTATTAAATGTTTCTTGTACTTAATCCTTAGGTAAATAAATAACCACGGCAGATGACATCATGATTATTTCGTATCTACTTTTGGAATTGATTACAGTTTAATATACATAATAAGAAAATAAAATGATCCCAAAAAATAGTTAACAGGAACAAAATTTACCAATAAAAGGATTAGCATTCATGACTAAATGCCAATTCGCTAATCCCTTGGTCCAGGAGATGACAAAACTAACAACTGATTTTAAGTATTTATATTTCACTCACAATGACTTTCTATATATTTAAAAAGAGTTGCACACTATGGGTATTCCTAAAAAATTAAATGATGTATTCTTTTTCATGTTGTTCACATTATTTGAGTCCAAAAACTACAAATCCCAAAGATATAAATGTACTTCCAGGCCCAAGTATTTTGGCTTCCTCTTGTGAGTAAATAATCCCCTTCCCAGTAATTCCTTAACATGAACGTTAGATTAACCATGCAGCTATATTTTTCAAATATAACATTCTACAATATTTTTCACAAGTTTTTTTCACATTTTTCACTATTATTAATCCCTTGTAGAATCATGGGAGATTTTTACAGTAATCTGAAAATTTTGTTCTCACCTGTGGAGATAATTCTGCAGCTATATAGTAAGGAATCTCATCTTGGTCAACACAACTGTCATTGCCATTCCTTTCAGAGCAATGAGCATGGCTCCAGGATTCCAAATTTGAAGCATCAAAAGACACTGGACTTGAACCATCAATGACAACTATTCTCAAAAATGTGATTGGCCCAAAATTATTTTTCACTGGTTCAATCTTTACGGTAATTTTGTCTTTGTCCCTTTTGATTATTTTTGGAGGATCAGGTACATCAGGATCTGTGATTAAAAGAACAAGAGATGAACATCCAAGAATCTGATATTTTAAAAATTGTCTTTCAAGCCACACATATGTACTTACCACCAATAACAGTCCAAAATAATTGTGAAATTACAGCACCCATCCCATCACTGGAAACTGCTTGAAGAGAAATATTATATTTTGTTCCTGGATGAAAGCCAAGCAAATCTGCCTTGGAAGATGAATTTGAATAATTCCACTCCATTTGAGAGTTTAGTGGAAAACTTGCATATGTTTCCACATAGTTTGCAGTAATCGTGTACCGAATAATAAGGCCATTATAGGCTTGGGGTGGACTCCACATCACCCGGGCACTTGTAGTAGTGATATTTTGAACACTCAAGGATGCAGGTGGTCCTGGAACTAATTGAATTTGTGTCAAGAGCTGTATATTTTTTTATATTGTAGAAATCATATTTTCAACGATGATAACTACGGCTACACTCAGTGTATATTCACTACATTCTTACCATATACTTAACCACTATGTAAACTTTAAATTAAAAAATAAAGTAAATATTTTACTTATTTACTTTACTGTATTTTGGCATAGTAATTATGAAATATTTTTGGAGAGCCAATATTGTCACTTTTACTTCACCTGCTTGTACTCAATATTTCTGAACAAATTTCATGTAAAATAATAGTATTTAATACTCTCCTACCCTCAAAGGCAATTGTAATATGCGAGCTGAACACCACTGACATAAACAAACTGATGCTATTTTGGCAAATATAGCCAGGTTGAGTTTCAAAGAAGGGAAGCTGGCCATGGTATCTACGATACATTAACATGGTATGGTTCCACCCAAAACTCATTTCTAATCGCTTTGGTCAAGGAGACTCATTTCCAGTGCTATGATACTGGCTGACAAGATATTGCCACTGGCAGTAAAAAGTTCATGATTGCTTTGGGTGGTGAGACTCATTTCATATAGTATAACAATAAGGCAGAGAAACTCTGCAGGTGGTGAGCAGTTTATAATGACCCATAATTTCTGAAAATGAAGAAGATAAACCTGTTCCTTGCACATTGTAGAATACATTTGTGAAATTTGTCATTTTATTTTAGTAGTTTCTGCATTACAAATAACTGTATGCCAGGTTTTAGGTACCTGAATAATTTTTAACCTGAAGTTTTTAATGATTCACATGCTTCCATAAGCATATGTAAGCAGTTAACAAAGTTTTTGTTAAAGTAAATGATTATGATATAACAATTGTTGTTTGGTTAATAACCTGCTAAGTACTTAACAGAGGTTCCATCTCACATAGAGAAGAAAAACAACTGCTATGCAATTTTGGGAATAACTACCAATCTATTCAACATTAGTATATAAGTAGAGTGAATAAAATGATATCGGAAGTCCCCCTTCTTTGCATTACAGAGTGTTGACTGTAGAAAAGCTAATAGCACCCCCAACCCTCCTAAAATGAAAAAGTGAAAATTCACAGTGGCTCCTCTAATAGCACAAAAAAGCCTCAAACACTGCTCACAAAACCTAAGACAAGAGAAAAATGTCCATGTGATAAGAAAGTCAGAAATTCCCCAAGAAAAGAAAGGACATTGGGAGGAACTGTGTCTGGGATGGAATAAATTGGCAACAGCAGACATTTTTCAAACACAATACAAGTTTGGAGCACTAAAATTTGAACGTGTGCCACAAAATGTCAATGAGTCCATCAGAGAAAGTCACAGACACAATATGTTCATACCCAGAAAAAATACCTATAATAATATAATAAATAATAATAATTCAGTCAAATCTTCCAATTCTGTAATCCAACAGGCTAACATGACACTAATAGCTTATGTTAAGACTCCACTTATAATGATAGATAGCTAAATTCGACTTTTGATTTATTTCCATACTTACCATTTAATCCAGTATCATAGATATCAACAGAATCATGTCCACCACATGATTGAGTAGGTTTCTTGGAGCATGGCAGGTGACATTCACCTTTTATATGAGATCCAGGATTCGTGCCACAGAGGCAGTTCACTGCATTATGCAAACCTGCATACCTTTAAAGAAATGACCAAGTAATTAGTATTCCCTCATAATGACATTCAACTAGTTCCAGTTATAGAAGTTAACAAAATGAGAAAAAATCAAATTGATCACAGTAAAGAAGTTTTAATCTCACAGAACTCTTATGCCTTTAATACTTCTATCTACAAATTCATCTCAGTTGACTATGCTCTGTATATTTATATATTTCTAAGGGAATTACCATCCTTGACCATCCTTCTTATTCGCCAGATCTCGCCCTCTGTGACTTTTTCCTATTCCCAAAATGCAAAAATGTGATGAGGGGACGCCACTGGGAAGATGTGAACACAATAAAGCTAGAAACGATGAGAAAATTAAAAAGCCTAACTGCCAAAGACTTCCAAAGTTGCTTTAAACAGTGGAAAAGAAGTGCATAGCAATGAATGGAGAGTACTCCGAAGGGGACAAAACTGAAGATAGACTAAATTTTGCAAAGTAAAGTTTTTATGGCCTCAGTTAACGTATTTATTGGACAGACCTCATAGAATTTTTGTGACCTTTGTTGGCCATTATCACTTTCATATAACTTGAGTGCGTTTTCAATGCACCAAGAAGATGGGTTCGTGAATTACATGGTACACATCATACTTTTTTATCAACTACTAAGACAAAACTTCTGCGAATCAAAATAATGAGTGTTGAACTAGATAAAATATTATTTCATCCCTCCAACAACATCAGAGAAACTACTTTGTTTTGAGGAAGTTTTATTAATGTGAAACTTTGAATATTTCAGAGTATTTAATCCTTTCTGTACTTACCTCCTAAATGAATTGTAATTGTTGAAAAGGTCTAAGTTGAAAAATCACTGGTAAGTATCAACTTTTTGTATTTTTAAAGGTGAAAGTTTGTTTTTACTCTTTTTTGTGTACACCAAGACCTGGTAGTTCAGTTGGTTCAATGTATGGCTACTAACAGGAGAACATGTGTTTGATTACAGGTGATGCCTCTAAGCACCCTCAGCTTCAACCTGGGTGATATTTTAGGTATCAAGTCTTCCAGTGAAACCAGAGGCATCATATAGAAGTAACTTTACCCCCCCTACCTTGATGCCTAAATTTCATATATCATTAGACTTAGCACTATGTGAGCTCTATCCTTTCCTATCAATCCAACTTTCAGCTTAATAACTACGGATTTCTTTGGCTACTAGCTTTATACTGATTTCAGTATGTAGCTGTAAAAAAAACGAGCATAACTTGTTTTAAGTCATCAATGTCAGTATATCAGGAACAGATGAATTTCATTTCTCAAAGAATTGTAATACAACTTCTTCAACAACATAGTTCCTTATGACAAAAATAATATTAAGCATCACATACCAAGCTCCTAAAAATACTCAAAGATGAATTAGAGAAATCATAGCTATTACGATACTCATTGCAGCTCCTCATAGCCTGCTATTTTGAGAAAGGCCACAATTCTTAGTATCCTATAAAGGAACCCTAATGGTCTTCAAAGATAGTAAGTCAGATGAATTACTTTTTTATAACTAAGAAAATTTTGAAAAAAGAAAATTCTGTGTTTTACACATCTTATAAGAATAGGAAGCTTTAGGTGACTCATTCTTCTAAACTCTTATGAGCTGTTCCTAATTTGCGTATCCTGTTAAATTTGTTTTGAATGCTATTTGACTTAAGGATATAACTTTTGTAAAGAAATTGTTTATAACTACATCGATTCTGGGTAATATTGAATTTTATATTGTGCACATAATTATGCACGTAGGTGTAATATTATTTTTTCTAACTGGTAATTATTAAGTCGCTGTACTTCTAGACATACCCTATACAATTACTAATGTATGACATTCTGTACCTTACTATGTATTTGTCAATTGGGGAAATAAATTATTATTATTATTAATAAGGATTCCAAAAAAAAGGAAGCATATTCCAGTAATGATTTAACCAATGATACTATACAGTAATCTAAGGAAAATATATCCTTAAATCTTTATAAATCCAACCCATAAAACCCAACATAATATGAGCTTCGACCGAAATGTGCTTTATGTGAATAGCAAAACATACTTTACTGTCAAATACAACCCTTAAATTATACATGAATTCAGCTATTTCAAGGGTTTTCACTTCTGGCTTTATGATAACCATACCAAATGGAAGTCTTATTTTCATAATAGGTAACTTTTTAACATTTTTAAGTTGAACTGCTTGTGGTTTGTATCAAATTACTCAGATAAGCTACACAGTGCTGCAACTCTTTGATTTCATTGCAACGGTTAATTGATGAATTTTATAAAAATCATCTGCATACAGGGGATATTTACCAACCAAATAACAGAGCCAATATCAAAAACAAATAAAAGAAAAAGAATAGGGCCAAGGTGTGATCCTTGGGGAACACCAGATGCTACAGAGAGGATTTGAGTTATTGAATTTTAAGAATGCTTCCTTTCAGAGAGATAACTTCTTGATCAGGATAAAAAAGGTTCAGAGATACCATAGGACTCAATTTATGTAGTAATAAGTGTATGGCTCATCCTATCAAAGGCCTTGGTAAAGTCACAATAGATGGTATCAACCAGGTAGTGTGATAGTAAAAGTAATGTTATGTCATGCTACTGTAACCAGGTTAATAAAAGTGGAGGTTTTTTCCCTGTAATCATTTTGTTCATTGGCTAAGGAATTATCAATTTGAGAATTTTGCTTGTCAGTGATTAAACTATGGAATATTTAAGCAGCAGCAGATTAAATAATACTTGGATGATAGTATATTATGAAAATAAATTCTTCCAATAAATTACATAATGAAATTAAATATCATTACCTATTATTGAGTAAATTTTACAAAACTCCCATATATTTGTACATGCATTCAATTACTCATTACTTAGAGGAGAGATCAATACGAAATTATTGTGTAAAATGAAAACAACATCAATGTGTAACACTGAAATCATGAAGGGTATTGCATGCCTTAAACACTAACCTGAAATACTGCTTTAAGCATATAGTGACGCAGCTCTGGGCAGTATCTGCAGAATGAGGTTGTTTCACATGGTGGAACATATCATTACTTTCTAATTTGTAGCACCCAACATGACCACTCAGCATTTCTGTGAATTTAAAGATAACGTCAATTTATTTTTTTAAAAGAAATAATCACGAAGAAAACACTTTTCAAACAAAGATACGAACCAAGTGAATAGCAAGTTTCAAACACAAGTAGTATTGCACTAAATATCGTAATAGCTGCCCTGCGGCTAAATAATTCGTATTCCGAACCTGAAAAAATAGCATTGAAGGCTTATCAATATTTATAAAAATAATTTTTGGAGTGCTATTACAAAATGGCAGATATCCTATGTTATTAACACAAAACAGCAAAAATTACTCCACACTCTCCTTTATAGCTCGAATGCATAAACTTTGTAACACTTGTTATATAGCATGACACTTTCCGTTTTAACTTTTCTGGGCAATCAAAGTGAGAAATAAAATGCTAATCATGAAATAAATTCACAACTAGTGAAATTCCATAATAATTTATTAAACTTGGCCACTTTTAAGCGATCCGCCTGTTTTGTTTAGTTTTACTAGATTCTTGTCTTGCAAATAATACGATATTCTTCACACTTCCCTATAGTATTAATGAAGTGCATACATCCTGGTCATGCATCGGCTAAAACTGGTCGTTGGCCGGAATAAGGAAAAAGAATGACGAGATTTACCAGAATGTTCACGCAATTAATCCACAGAAATTGGGAGAAAAACATTTTACGCAAACCTATCATGCTCTACATTGAAAAAAGAAAGGATTATATGAAGCAGCTTAACTCAGCGAACGTAAAACATAAAATAAATAATTATACATAGTACGTGGAGACCATAAAGATATTTTTGTTTCTCCGATGCATGGTGAAGTCCCAAAATTCAATCATTGAGCATGGAAAACTGAATAACTACCAAATTAAACAACACATAATTCGAGATTTAAAGGTAAATTGAGAAATGCCAAGAGTTATAAATTGCATTAATAAGATAAAGTACAAAAAACAATTTCACATGTCATAAAAACATTTTCTTTTACCCATTCCACGAAGAGCTAGGACGAAAAAATGAGATGAAAGTGCAGACATTCCCAATCGATGTCCGTCATTAAATTTGGCACGCTTCACTAATCATTTTTACTCATTGTTCCCGTTACCGCCGAATTCCCAAGGAACAAATTGAATCGGCATTAGCGTCAGGTTGTTATCTATATTTACACCACTGCCACCAACCGTACCGATAAGCTACGATGCTTCAAAGTTCGCCAACTATAGAAATAGCTAATACAATGAAAAAGAGGGAATTTCAAACCCATTCAAAATCATGGTGGTTTACTTAGAATAGTCTCAAATAAGAATAACTCAAGGAAGATTTTTTATAGACATTGAGACCATACTTACTTGCTCATTACTATCTTCTCTAATACAACCTATTTCATATTCCATTCTCACTCAATATGTCCTGAATCCATTTTTCTTGCATTCTTTGATTTTTCCCACAAACCTTGTTTCCTTCCCTCCCACACAACTCTTTCTCATTTTTTTTATTACCAGTCATTTCACTTTTCCCAACCTCCTCTACTTACATACCTTAGAATCCTCCAAATCCACGCACGTCATCTTGCCTCACCAAGCAAATTTAGAAACCATTCAATATTAATTACCATGCTCATTTATTTACTTTCAACAGACCAAAGCTCAATTAGAAATTTGAACAATAAAAAATCCATTGTAAACATTAACATGAAGATTAGTATAAGCCAAAAATATAAAAATGCCTGCAGATATATTTTCAATGCATACATTTTTTATGGTCATAGAGATCAATGCACATAAGTTAACCAGTGGTAGCTCAGTTTGCTTCAAAATGCCAATACAACTGTATGCTACTATCATCACCCATCAGCACATTAACTATAAAATCAAAACTAAAATGATCAAAATAAAAACAATAAAAAGAAATACCATTTTACTCTCAATATATACTCTGAAATTCCACTTCCCAAGATTAGAGCCTGTAGCAAATACTAAATTGTATTGGAGTTATGGATAAAAAGCATTTGAATTTCAAAACTCCAAGGATACATAAATTCCCATTAAGACATTCTTTACGGATCACCAAAGTCACAAAAAGTCTAATTTTAATAAATATCGGGGAACTCCCTATTATTGATTTCCTCTAGGCTGTCCTAGCTTTGCATACTTCTCTCAGCTCATTCATGTTCATACAAGCTCTTTTTTTCCTGAGACTACTTTCATTTCTTCATGAGGTAATCATTCCTCACCCACTCTTCCCTAGTTATACCATTAATAATTCTCTTACCACTTATTCATCACATGTAGGATTATTCTGCAAAACAAAAGTTTTACTTCCATATAATATTACACTTTTATAATTGGCCATTTTAGTTGCTTTACACAAACATTCATTTTATATATACTGTGAGCATTACCAATAGTCTTTCTGCTATTCAAATGTCTTTTAATCTCCTCATACAACTAACCATCCTCTTTGAACATTCTATCAAAATATAGTGTCCACTTGTTCAGTTATGGGTCGCTGTAGCCCAGGGGTAGAGCATTGGTCTACTGACCAGAAGACCTGGGTTCAATTCCCATGCAAGCCTTCTTGGACACCCTCAGCTCCACCCAAGCTATGAGATTTGTCCAGTACCAGATCTTTCTGGGAAACCATAATCAGCACAGGGAAAGGCACTGACCTTAATGTGTGAATTTCACACGCTGTTGGGCTTAGTACTGGGTGAACTCTACCATCACCTATTAAACCGGCCTTCAGGTTGAATACTGTTTATGTTTTTTTTTATGCATTCACTACAAATAAACTCATTCTTTATATTATCCTTATCAGGCAATTTCTATTCCGATTATTTATCCTCATCAGATACTTTCCATCAGGGCCTATCTAGAACCAACTGTAACTCTCTTGTCCTCTGTAAATAGCAATGCTACTGCATGTTTATAGAAGGATGGGCATATTCACTTCTCTAATCATTTCATCTGCCTTATTTTAGCATCAATTTGCCATAGAAGTACTTATCAATTAATATACTGAAGAACCAGTGTAAAATTACACATCCTTGTTTCACAGCTTGCTTTACTTCAAAATGTTCAAAGTTCCATTAATCTTTTACTTGCTGAACTATTTCCATACTTTGGTTCCATAGCATTCTATAAAATCTTCATATTCTCTTAAAAACCTTCCGAGCATTCATCTATTGTCTTGAATGTTTTCTTCATATCAACCAATAAACAATAAATTTTCTTCCTTCCATCCACTCATTGATAAATTGTCTGCTGGAGACTAAACACATGGTCTCTAGACCCCTTTAAGCATCAGCTGCTAACCATTTGGACCTCACAGACCACTGGACTCAAAATGTTGAATTTCATGTGTCTAAAATGATTTTTAAAAAATATAATAATACCTTTTTCAAATGAATATAAAATAACATTTTATTAATATGAAAAAGGGTGAAAATCGGAAATAAAAAGATTGGAATGTATCAGGTTTGCTGAGGATATGACTTTAGTGACAGAGAGTAAATTTAAAGTCATAGAGATGCTAACAGACCTTAATGCCAAAGGTAAAGAACAAGAAATGTTAAAAAGCAAACAAATACATCAAGTATGATAATTGGAGGTAAAGGTAAAAGTATAAGCATCACATTGGAAGGTGAATGGATTGAATAAGTAGAGAGCTTTAGGTATTTCTGAAGTGTCATCACTGAAGGCATCCTGTTCCAAGGAAATCAAATCAAGAATAGCTATGGCAACAAGGTATTTAATAGAAGAAGAAACTACTGTGCAGATCTTTGAAAAATGAACTGTGAAACAGAATGGCAAAATATTGCATCCGAAGTGTGATGCTGTACAGAGCAGACATATGGACTTGGTGGAAAGATATGACGGAAATAGAATAGAGGACTTTGAAATGTGAATCTGAAGGAGAATGAAGGAAATTAAATGGGAGGATAGAGTAAAGGGAAGGATAAAGTAAAGAATGAGGTGCTATGAAGGATTGGAGAGGAAAGAGAATTGGTAAATATAATCAAGGAAAGAAAAGTTAATTGATTAGGGCAGGAGTGCTAGTTGAAAACCACGTTGGAGGGAATGATAGAGGGGAAGAATGAATGAGATGGGAAGAATCAATGAATGAGTGAACCTGTCACACAGCAGATCAACTGATGATGAATATGAAAATGAAATTTCATTTGTTTAATGCCAACAAAATCATCCAAAATTGTTCAATTGTTTGTGAATCAAACGAAATTGTTATAATTGTTGCCCTATGCATGAAATGTTTTTATGAATCACAACATTTTTCAAACAGCCACCAATTATTGACTACTTTCCTAGAGTAGTAGGGCCATATCATAATGGTATTACTGTGATGGTGGTTGTCATTTATGCACACAAATTTCCATTTACCAACAATTACACAGCAAAGACTCATATCCAAATATCCTCTGCCACTAGCAAATGTGAAAGCATGCAAGATTTGATGAATTACTAGTTTTGATTTTCTAAGGGTTGGAGTGAAGATTGACCAAGAGAAAATTTATATTTTGGCAACCAGTCATGCTAATAAATTGGAAAATATACGTATTCATGCATGTCCACTTGAGCACTGTAGACCTCTCTTTCTAAACTCAAAAATTATGACTGTCTACAGTTTATATGTATTCTATACTTTAGTTCATATAAAAGAAAATTCAAGTATGTACTCCACTAGGGCCGATGTTCACAGCCATAACACGAGAGCAAAGTCGAATATGGATTTACCACACTGTAGGCTAGACAAGACCTACAAAGTTGAAGGTCTGCCAATCAAGTTGTTCAATATGATCCCAAATTCTTTGAAGTCAGCCCACAGTGTGGTGTTCCGAAGGGTGCTGCGTGATTGGCTTACCTCCAATCCTCTATACTCAATAGAGGAGTATTATGAGCTTGATTTTACTAGCCTAAAATTATAAGGTTTAGTGTCTATGTGGTGTGGCTAGTGTCAGTTAAGGTGTAGTGTTTAGTGTAATATCTATGTATATGTTTTTTTATTTGATTGTATACTGTGCTCTGTAGTGTGTTATTATGTTCCTGCAAAAATGACGACATCCACCATATGTAAATATGATTAAGATGAATAAAGTTTATTATTATTATTATTGCGGCAGAAACATCAGCAAGTTAAGCAGGCAAAATTAAATGAAAATTGGCTGATTAAAAAATTCATTTGCCATACTTTAGTCTGCCAGAGTAATCGCTGTATCAAACTTTTAAGCTGTAGAATTACTTGTAATTTATTTCATCTCCATATTTATCTAGGGCCATGCAAATAAGAAAACTGCATAGAGTCATACCCTATCTCACAAAAGGTGACTATCCTACATTTGCAATGATTCATTGATCTCCTTTTATTTTCATGGGAAGATAATTCATTTCCAGATGCCTTCAAAACAAGTATATTTTATGACAATGTTCCATGACCATGGGGTCAAATGCCTTAACAAAGAACAGACATTAAGCAGTCAGCCTCTTACCTTTTTTCTATCTTGCATTGATGTCCTGCTAGGAGAAGCCATAATTTTTTCCCTTCAGTCTAGTTTTTGGGCTCATTGGTATGTATAATCCTACCACCACATCAATATTGTAGTCCACAGGAAGGAATTCATGTATTTATGCTTCACATCTTAATTTTACAGGGAATTAAAACTCAATATCATAGGATGAAGTACATTTATTGTTCACAGCCAACAAAGTTAACTCCATTAATAACAGGCTAGCAGAGCATTTGACCTTTCAAACCATGTTTGTCCAGATTTCAGGCAGGACAGTGGCATCAGAATGCTTAAAACATTGTGAATTCATCAAATTTCACTGTTTATATAAATAAGGCATTTGATATATTTAAATCTTATAAAACAGCAATGAACTCACAAGATGAATTATACCAGTACTTGCTCAAAGATTTCCTAAAATATAATGAAACATTCTTTAGTATCATGTACAATTTCTGGTCAAGATTCTCAGGTTTAAAACAAAAAATAACTATGGGTAAAATATTTATAATTATTTAAATGTATGACTGCCTAAAATGAGTTTTAACACAATGGTTACACTTTTAATACAGTGATCACCTAAAGGTATTACCACAAACACATATTTGTCATGATGTATGACAAAATTAAAATTGCCATCAACCACTATTCAAGCAAATAATGAAGTGCTGAATAATTAAGTTGTCGCCATAATTTGGAAGATTTAAATTTATAAATTCAACTTACTAGAAGACAAATATTGGAAAAAATATAGCTAGTGCAGCTCAGAGATGAATGCATTGTAAGCATTTATCCAATGGATATATAAAAAATGGAAGGAAAAGTTAAATCAATTGTTTTCATCAATTAGAAAAAAAGTCATCATTTTTCCATTCAATGGCATTCAACCAGCTCTTCTCTAGTGCCAAATTTCCTGTTGGATACAAATTGCCAATCTTATGGTAGTACCCTCTACACAGTGAGCACAATGCATTTCAAAGGCTCGCTGAACTTAAGGGCTCCATCTAGGTTCATATATAACTACACCATTTCTTACTTAGATACATGCATACACTTTCCTTAGGTACATAACTTGGTGAATGTATTAAGGCGAATGCTTGGGGCTTTGGACAGACCATAATACAGACATGCCAACTTTCAAAAATGAAAAATCGGGAGATTTTTAGAAGTGTATCACGAAGTAATCACTTTTAATTACCACAATATTTGCATGGCACCTTAATCCCTTTATGACACTTTGCCAATTTTTAATGAATGTCACACTTTATTAACATGTTAAGCTAAGTACACAATTTGAACAGTTCATCAAGAACGTAAGAAGGAAAAATCGGGAGTCTCCCGCTTAAATCGGGAGAGTTGGCATGTCTGATAATAGTTTTAAATATTTAAAGGTAACTTCACTGAAAGCACTTCTTCATTTCATCACAAGCACAAATCTAAAATATTTTCACAAAAGCTATGTCACTGATACAACTATTTTTTTTCAAATAGTAATATGCAATCACTTGAATCAACCTACACACTATTTAATATTTTTCCCAACAGATTTTTATAATTTACAACTGCCTAAAACACATTTAATGATTTACTCAATGAAAAGATAACAATTAACTTCTCATTTGACAAGTGTTAAAAGTACTGCACTACAAAATATTTTATAATGCAACATCAGCACTAAAAAAATGTTTAAGGCATTTTCAAATTTTTTTCGCATACATTCTACCAGGTAAAACTTCACTAATCCAGGCTATATGTGGCCAGGAGTGGTCTTGCTGATGCTATTTGATCTTGCAACATGATCTGGTTAGTGACACTTGAATTCTTTTAGACTTTAGTGAAGCTCCCACAGATGAATGTTGTCAATGGATTTAACAAGCTATTGATTGAAGAATATTGCTACATAGTATTTGAATTTTTTTGTGATGTACCATTTCAACGGAAACGAATAATGTGTTATCACTGATATGAATAAAAAAGCAATTCTAATCTTTCCTAATAAATTCCCAGAACTTTGATTAGAAAATTTGTAACTTATGATACGAAATTGAGGAGCCAGTCCACTGTGATGACTGCTATAAACTATTAATTTTCCCAATTATTTGAAGGAAAAGAGAATTTTTATAAACCTCCACAGAGTTACTGATATTAACCCTTGGCAACACTATACAACTTGTAGCTATGATCAGCATTTGCATAGATACTTTTCTTTGCAGATTTTTTTTTCATCAGGGAGCCTTTGATTAACTTTATAAGGCCTACATGTTTTCTGTAAAAGCTCTTCAGTACCCAGCTATTTGATCTGTATTACTTCTCTGATATTTCTGTAAATCATACTCGGTCATCAGTGCTCACAAATGTTCCATAACTGGTTCAATAGCATCACTATTGGCAATCATGATGAAAATTTATCTTAAATATTATGCCTCCTTAACTACCATGGCCAACCAATACTAGCAGTGAAGTTCCCTCCATTCACATATTTGGAAAGTTTTTTAAAAATACCACCAGTGGATAGTCTCTTGAAATTTTTCCACTTCCAGTAACATCTTGTCCTGGACCTGCCTTTTTTTTTAGATATTTCATTCAAAACTAGCAAATAGATGGCCATTAGTCTTCTACTTTTTCAAAAGATTGATAGATAGTGTGAACCTCTGCAACCAATGTCTCAAGAAACTTTACCTTGTTTAATGCTGAATATTACTTTTTCTTTTACAGACCTCTCCTTTGCTGTTATTATCAAAAGTTACTTTAGTTTTTCTGCTACTCCACAATCATTAAATATCAAGGTATATGCAGAGTCACAAAACCAGATGTTAAGAATTAGTTCAGAGGGCCCAGGTTTGAATCCCGGCGGCGGCAAATATTTTTCAGTGGTATCCCGATCCCTACTTGAGGTGCTTTTTGGAGGGCACTTTGAGTGAGTATGCCATCCGTTGGATGGGATGTTAAGCTGTGGATCCCTGGGCATCCTTCGTAAAGAGCAGGCTCATGCCGACGCCAGGTTTCTCTCCACCCTTCATCCTTTCCTATCCAACCCTAATGGCACAAATGACCTTAGCTGTCAGTCGCCTCCCCTAAATACTACTACTAAGAATTAGCTCTCTATGTCAAAATACAAGTGTCATTTGGTAAACATAAGAATTATTTTCCATGTTGCCTGACCTTTTTCATAATTTCAAATGAATAGTTGGGAGTATGGATTGAAAAATAATTATTTTTAAGCATGTTCATAGGAACATGCAAATTAAACATAAATATTAGCGGTAAATATGCTGCCGCCCCCTGAATAAGCCACCCGCAGTACACTCCCTGACCCTGTCTGGATTACACATTAGTTTGGATTAGCAAGAGTTTACTGAAATTCTATTAATATAACATAAAAATGTCCATAATTCACTATCTTTATTCATTGTACATTCATGGTTTAAAACCAGGGGTGTGCAAAGCTTCATCATAGAGCAAGCGAGTCAAAATACAAGTGAATCATCTAAAAATATTCTTTCACTAACATTAGGGTTTGCACAGATACATTCTTGTTTGCATGTTATCCCAGGACCATATGTAATTGGACAAGTTTTTTTGGTTCACATGAATCAACGCGATGGAAACACTGATGACACAGCCTCATACCAACCATCAAAAAATACTGCATTTAGACTGTAGGAATTGCATTCAAGACCTACCCATAAAGTTACTGAAAAATAAAGTAAAAAACAATTTAAGTTACTGATGACAATCACACGATTGAAAGTAGAAGTGCGTCACACTTTGGAGTGACTTATCATCAATTTGTCTAGTCATTGGCTCTCCAGCTGAAGAAAAATAACACATTATGCAGGAGATTGCATGAATACTTCTAGGCACGAGAGTTTCGTTGTTTTAGTGTTATTGCTAAGGCAGTTATTATTACTTAGTATCCTCCCACATGTACATGAGACACAAATATGAGGTATTTGCATATAAAAAATAAGGTATGAGTTGGCCAACAGCTATTTATCTATGCATAATTTTTTAGAACACATTACGCCTACTTTAAATCATTTATAAATGAATTATTTCACAAGTTCTACTGTTGACATGCTTGAATTAGCATTTCAAATAGCTTATATTCATGTTTTCATTTTGGAAAAAAATCCTGCTTTGCACACCCCTATTAAAAATATGCTTTGGTCAAAACATAACATCAAATAATTCTTCATAAGGAACACCTTTCAACTGGTACCCTTCACCATCAAACCCTCTTGAATTCTCTTTTAGCTTTTTTTGAACCTTCCATAAAATCATCATATCACTAATATTTTAGAATTTGTTAATATATTTAACGAGCTAGTTGTGTGATCAAAGCAGCACACATTTCAAAAAATTCCATAGTGTGATGACCAGTACAGGGATGATTTGATACTGCCTCTGTAAAAAGAAGGAAACAATTTCTATTAGCAGTTTAACTTCCATATAATTACAAGAAACTGTAATAGTAACTTTAACGGAGTCACCCGCTATATGTGCATTATAATGCAATCATTTCAGAGAGTAAAAATCATTCGCCTTGACCGGGATTCAAACCCGGATCCCTCGATATCCGAGGGATCCGGGTTCGAATCCCGGTCAAGGCGAATGATTTTTACTCTCTGAAATGATTGCATTATAATTCCATATAATTAGACAAATAAAATTTAGGCAGCAAAAATTAGTATGAAAAATTTGCTTCCTTTTTAATCCAACTGCATCTCTTTAACATTTTCTTTCTGAATAAATGCACAGATGAATAGCTTCAAAATAAAATGGAATTTATTTATTTAGCCTTAGTCCAAAAACAACACTTTTTGGCCTTTACATTGGACTATTAACAATGAAAACAATGGAGATGATTACAAACACCCAATCCCCAGCTGGAGGAAAATCCACCCAGGTGGGAATTGAGCCCCAAGTCAAGAGTAGGAACGAAGATTATTTATTGTTGCATATATTCCTTTTCAAATCTTCCAGATATCATTTGCTCAGGTTTATCATTGTAGAGAGCATGGAGACTTTCATCTGGATTTGGTATTTATGTCACATTAAAAATCTTACCAGAAGAAACATTGGGTCCATCAGCTTCTTCACTGCTGAGGCTTTTGAAGTCGAGAAGATAGCTTTTATAATCCACTTGATAAAGTTGGAGTGACATCTTCACATACTTCCCGGTCAAAGGATTTTCATGTCGAACTCGAACATGATATGGATTTATTACTTTCCATTCCTGAAATCAAATAGTACAAGAATAAAAATTTAAACCATATATCTTTAAATTTAAAATTTAAACCAATATAGCTTTAAAAATGGTTTTAACCTGATTTTTAATAACATACACAAAAAAATTGCCAAGCCACTCACAATATGGCTGTTTATGTAAGAAAATATATACAGAATAAAAGACTGGCTAATGAAAACTCTATGCATGTAGAAATTTAAAGAGTGAAACATTGACGTAAACATAGGATGCTGTCTGGGCAACACATAAAGGACCCCATACTTTGAATGGTAATTCTAGCAATTATAGAAATAATTCTATTACCTATTATTTTTGTAACTTATGAGAATAAAATATCTAGAATACCACACAGAAGAGAGATATAGAGCAACATGTAAAAGCAAAAGAAATGAGGATTTACATAATCTCATAAACAGAGCTGGAGGCAACAGGGAATGTCTCAAAATTTATCAATGATAATGTCCGAGACTATAGATTCCTATACTTTCAGATAGAATGAAAAAAATTCCAATAACTATGAAAGCTGCATTGTGAGATCTCCCTTAAAGTAAGAGGAATTGGAAAAATTTTAGGGTTTCCTAATAAATATAACACCATAAAACCACAATTTTCCATGCACACTGGCACAGAAAACTTTGATTATTTCACTATCTTGGGCAACTATTAAAAATAGTATTATTGAGCAAAATTTGGTGGAAAAATTTCAGCTTACAGATTTTTCACCACAGGCACACTTATATATAGGAGTTGCTTAATAGTTCATTTGATTAATTCAATGATTCTGATATTACCTTAGTAATTCCAAAACAATGCCATGAAATAAAAAAGATCCTCAAATTTAAATGTAATAATAATACTTATTTCATCAAAAGTTTCACTGCAAAGCTGTATGTCACTTACATCTGCCATATGACATTTTGAAACTATAATTAGTTTATGTGCTCACTCTAGCCATTGACGATCTTTCTTAGTAGGCTGTGTACAGATGGTGAGAATTCTCATCATTTAGGAGCACCATTTTAAACTTTTAAGAAAGATTATTTACATGTTTGGTGGTAATTTTTCATTTGCCTTTTGTGATTTGACAAGAACAGTCTGAACTTAATTTTTGACTTCATTAAGTAATTTTGATAGAATAAGCTGTTTAAATAGATTTCAATCCTAGACAATTTTTATTTTGTGGTTTGGTACTTTTTAATTGCATTTTCTCACCAGTTCCTGAGTTAATACATAACAATGAATGAAACTTGGGTACACAACTACATTCCAGAGGCAAAGAAAAAGACAAAATAGTGGGTATCTAAAGGCAAATTGGCTCCAAATAAGGCAAAAACAGTGAAATTGGCCGACATTGTGATGTTTACTGTTTTTTGGGATGCACATGGAATCATTTATATTAAAAAAGAAAAAATAAAAGAAAAAACATTACAAAAAGAAAGATCAATAAATAAAAGAGTATTTTGCACTGTTATTTCCCTGGTTGAACAAAAAAATTAAGAAAAAACTTGGCAAAGAAAAAATTATGGAATTTAAGTTCCAATTATTACAACATCCACAGTATTCACCATTTATAGTCTCAGTGAATTGTTTTTATTTCCTAACTTGAAAAAAGACTTGGTGGAAAATGATTCACACCAATTGAAGAGGTCATCATCAACACTGATGTCTACTTTGAGGACCTTCTGAAATCCTACCTTTTTGATGGCTTAAAAAAGTTAGAGAGGCACTGGGAAAAGGGCACCAAGCTAAAAGGAGATTATGCTATAAAATTAAAAGAATTATCCAAAATAATGTTTTCAATTTTTTCCTAAGGACTCACTGAACAACCCACATATATTTTAAACAGTTGTATTTGCCTTTATGCTTAGACTTTAATTCTCAAGGCGAGGCAAAAAAATAGATGCAATGAATGAACATACATGTATGCCTTCTTTTCAACCAACATACCAAGATGAAATGATACCATTTGGTCTCAGAGAAAGATAAGAAACTTCTCATTTGTTATTAGTTTTGTGTTTCAGTTCTCATATTGTGAACTATATGCTTGAAAATGAAGGAGATATTATGAGAAAATACCAAAATTATTGCCATTAGAATGACTATGTTCCTTGAACTGGAACATAATGAATTTTCCATATTTTGATTGCTTTGTGAAAAGAATATTGACAAATTATCTCATTAACTTATCTTCTTTCTTGAGTGATGACGAAATCTAAGCAATTTGCATTTGGGAATGCACACAATGTATAAATACATATTGAATAACACTTAAATATAAATAAGAAAATGACAGTGGCTATTGAAAATATAACATATGCAAATGATACTCAAATTCAACTAAACAAATTTTTCAATTTCAATTCAAATTCAACAAACTTCAAATCATACTGAATAATTCAACTGATTCAAATCTTTCAGTTTCAAAGGCCACTGGCAATGAGAGAGAACCAAAGATGGTTAACACAATTTAACTTTTCAGTGCTGACATGTATTAAACACTAGCATAGACTGTTACAGTAGTTGTAAGTCACTGCCATGGAACGACTGAACATATGAAATACATGAACACATGAAAAATGCTAGTGCTTTAAACATTTTACACATATTACCATATGTCTCATGAATACAAATTATACAATAATGTAAAATTGAAATAGGAATACTTACAAAGTTCAATGCCTTCATGGCTCGATAGACTTCATTCATGATATCATGAGGCTTACTCTGTGATCTAATGCCTGAAAAAAATGGATCAAATGAATTACCACTAGTCTTGTGGCACGTAGCATCAAAGAAGACAAAAAATTAATATCAAAGCCTTACCCAAATGCCATTTGGCCCTCTTAACGGGTGTTCCCTTCATCATCCTCTCCCCTGCATTGTGCCCGGTGCTGCCCATTACTCGCTCCCGAAGAGCTGTGAAAAAACAATGCCATTAAATTGTAGCCCATGTACTTACAAATTACATGTTTTTCATTAACCTGAAGGACCAACAGCATTAGACATGACAAAGGCAGTAACAATTACTTTCTTACTTCGGACACTCAATTTATAATAAATAAATGCAAAGCCACAAAAATGTTTTATATGCAATCAAACTTTGAAGATCTCCTCAGCAATTGGCATTTTAGAGTGCAGTAAGGGATATAAAAAGTATGAGGAGCTCAAATGAGATATAACCAGAAAAAAGATCAATGTGTATGAAAGTGTTTCTGAAGTTACTGATGTTTAGTATTGGGTTTCAAGGACTGCCTAAAACTTACTCCAAACATTGAAATCAGGATTGTTTCCTAAAAAAATTCAAAATAAAATAAATCTATACAAGAGAATAATAATTTTATAAAAGAAAAACTCCTTTTTGCCCTTTTCATGCCCAATTTTACAACATTTTGAGCTATACTCATGTGACTTACTCTAGTTTGGAAGCTCCTTTCCAGGAATAGAAGTTAAGTGTGGCATTAAAGCATTAATTATTAACTTTTTTGCACACCCATTGAAAGTTTTTTAATGAACCCATCTCAAAATCCTCTTCCTTCACTGTTCATGCATCAAACTTATATATGTTATATTTTATCACTTTATTAACTAGTTTAATCTGATCTTCACACAAAATGTTAATCAGAACAATACTTGAGACAAATATTTCCAAGTGTTCATGAATTACCTTCTAAATCCAAATAAATATTAGTGTTTCTGTTATCCAAAACTTCCTTCTGAAAGCAATAGCCATCCATATTTTGCTAATATTTACCTTCTTTTGCGACAAATAGGGTATCTGTTTGCTACGGCCAATGTATATTATTCAAATAAAACAAAATTGTCTGCAGCTTGGTTATTCTATATTTACACTCAATCGTTCCCATAAACCAGATAATATGCTACTGAATATATTGGATGACTTCAAAAGTCCCCACATCAACTGAATACCAACTAAGGCAAGTGTAACTACTCACGTGCTATTCTCTCTGGATGGGGTCGTATTGGACTTGGATTAAGCTCACTTGGGCTAAATGACACTGGTGGGGGACTACTAGCCACATAAAAGTCTTTGATTTCTGCTTTTGCGGCTTCATCTGCAATCCTTTTGTTGTCAATCACCAAGTGATATGCAATGGCAAGCTGGTCATGCGGATCTCCACTCAGAAGTGCACTGTGCACTTCTTGCTCTTTGACCCCAAATTTCTGCATATGAAAGATTGTTAAGCATTTACTTCATGGAAAAAATAAAGCATCATTAATTTCAAAGGTTTAATGTGAAATGTACAGCATTTCACCAAAACAAAAGACAGAATTTCTAATTCGATGCCTAAGTCAATAAAAGAACACAATTAAAAGAGTGAAAAACTGTGTGCCCAGGCAGAGTATGTCCTCAAACCAGATTTTTACAAAGAGACTGCAAGGATGTACCTGGCAAAACTCCAACTTAAAGCATTTTAAAAGCTGATTTTACAGCCACTCAATTCCTCTGCGAATTGAGACTCTCAAGCTTTGAGATTTAGACAATTTGCCAATTTTCAATAGCATACATCCATAACCATACCTAGATCCAAAAATAACAGGTTCAGTGGGTATAGCCCTTTGTGCTAAATGCTCAGCAATGAATCAAAGGCCATGACTAAGGTTAAAGATCAATAAAAAACCTACTCTTTCTATCCACTAATTTGTTTCTTTAGTTGGAACCCAAACTGTTTGTTTGTTAGATGAACAATCTTCTTTGCCAACATATTGATTTATAGGGGAATGAAAAATAGAAGGTATTTTCCATTTACTTTTATTTCAGGTACGACTAGTTTCGATGCACAGGTGTCATCTTCAAGTAAGTCATCTCCAAGATGATGCCATGCATCAAAACTTACATACCTGAAACATAAGTGTATGGACAATACCTTGTATTCTTCATTCCTTGAGATAAATTTCCATGTCGTTAGGCCTGACACCATCGAGGTCACAGATTTCTAAATGATTTTGCTATTCTTCGTGTTTTCATTTTCATCTGTTTTCAAAACTATTTTAAGATATCTTTCTCAAGGAATTAAATACAGGTTTTTAATAACACACAGTAATGTCTCAAATGTCAGATGGCTGTATCCTTCCCAGAGAGACCTCACATATGTACAGCAGCATGAAATTCAGAAAAAATGCACTCGTAGCACATTAAATCCCATAAGGCAATAAATGTAAAGGATATGAGCAGCAGCAAAGTGAGTTTTCAATATTAAAATAAAAAACAATTTTATCCATTAAGTACCATAAAAAAACCATAAACACAGTAATCAACCCAAAGGTCAGTTTAGTAGGTGATGGTAGGGCTCACCCATGTACTAGGCCCGACAGTGTGTGAATATTCACACATCAGGGTAGGGGGGCCAGTTCCTTTCCCTGTGCCAGTTATAGTTTCCCAGGAAGATCTGGTACCCGAAAAATCAACTAGCTTGGGTGGAGCTGCAGATGCCCAAAGTGCCTTGCCTGGGAATCAAACCCGGGACTCTCCTGTCAGTAGTCCAACGCTCTACCCACTAGACCACCGCGACCCGCCCATTACGTACATATATAGTAAAATAGTATATATATTTTAAATCCATCACATTGTGTACCTATCATAAAATGAAGGCCCATGGCATGGGTAAATAAAATACTCAAAACACTATTATTACAGAAAGCAGGTGGATCACCTTCAGTGAGGAAAAATTTTGTGCAGGGAAGATACATTCAATTAAAAAAAAGGTATACATACACCTAATCCTGAGTCAAATATATCCCTCCCCAAACACTATTTTAATGGAAATTCTAACATCAATCATCTGAAATTCTGTTCTTGTTAATTAAAGTGATACTACTACTCGTTTTAATTTTTAAAAATATTGCTCTATGTTTCTATCATACAAGGCGCGGCAACATAACTCCTTTTTTCAACGGCAAAATGCTTCCAAAAAAGGACATTTGACATTATCTAGTTTGTAAAATAGTACTTTAAAGTTCCTTAACGACCAAAATAAAATTACATAACTAATTCCTCTTCATGTGAGAGTTCAGGTAAATTGGAATGCACGGCATTCACTCTCTCTACTTTTGCACAGCACATCTCTTGTTAAAAATCTGCTGACTAATCTGAAACTCTGCATGACACTTTCATTTATTGGTTAAGAACTATAGTGTTCAGTTATATATGAGAGTACAACATGATTTGAAGGGAATTCATTTTTTTAACTTAGAGATAAATATAAAAGTTTCACTGGATCCAAGAGTAAAAGCTATGACATGTTTTATAAGGCTCTTTTATAAAATATTAATTAATGCATAATTTTGAACAGTCCCTCCCACTTTTATCATGCATTAAGGCAGCACAACCCAACAGGTTGATGAGCAAATTCTAAATCACATGTGAACATCGCCACCTGAGCCACAGATCAATACTACCAAATATTTAAATACATAAGACCTATTTTATCATATTAAGACTAAACCCCCATACTAAGAGATATGGTACTTACATCACAGACTTCGTTCACAGCATCTGTGTCAATGACAGATGAATCCTGCTCCACTGGTGAAGGAAATAAATAGGCAGGAAGTTCCTTTTGAAACCAATCATGTTTCCTGGAGGAAGGATTGAAAGCCAATCAACAAAGTGCTCATTAAGAAAATTTACTGTTCACAGGTAGGTTTGACGAAACAGCTTAACAATGAAACTGTACTGAAATAATTTTCAGGACTGTAGTAGCATTGATAGCTTACACTATTTGCACCATTAGGAACACAAGGGTAACTTAGTAAAAGTAGGAATTGAGGGAATGGGGGAAGATCAGAGAGAAATCAAGCATAGATATTAGGACACTCTTAATGAAAAGAACCAAGGGGGGCAATAGTCAAGTCTCAATCATTGGATGCCATACTCTACTTGAAGTGTTTTGATCATAGCACCAAACTAAGGAACTGGATACCACTGGCAAATCCAAGAACTACAAGTATTCGAACCAGGGCCCTCAGGATAGGAAACCAATACAATAGGATAGGTTATAATTAACTACATAAGAGTAAACAATGTGATCTGTTTACACAGTCATATTCTCTCAAAAGACTTCGTGAGACCACCAACAAAATTGTTCCGAGAATTGAAGAGTAAAGGATAAATACAATGACATTTTTGCTGCTCATCATAGAACTCCACACTAGCTTCTAGATGAGCACCAGAAACCATATCACTAATATTATGGAATGGATTTTGATGGTATCCTAAGAGAGTTTATGAATGCCATTATGAAAATAAATGTGTTCTTTCCATTCCTTTCGATAATCCTCCCTGAGCTTATCTCCATCCATAATTGTTTTCACAAATAATATCTGCAACTAGTAAATGTTAGATATGACTTTGACACTCTGAAATTGTTGCATTGTATTTCACATAGAGTGGATGACCATGTTAAATGTTATTGTCACAGCATTTCCCATAGTTTCTTGGAATTATCAATACCTTTGTAAAAGATATGTAAAAACATGCAGATTATATGTCCTCATACATTATGATAAAAGCAACCATAAATTGTTGGTTGATATTAAAATGTTTTGGAACAATAAGTACAAAAATGAAGTTCTTCCCTGCGGCCATATTAAGGTAATCATTTAGCAAGAGCTTTGACAGTTGAACATGAAGTATTGTAGAATCAATATCGACTTTAGTGGAATTAGTTTACAGTAAAATATGAAATGCTTTTAGCATACCATTAAACCCAAAAAACTTACTAAGAGGAAAGATTTTAAAATTATGTGCAATAGTATTTTTTATGATTCCTGGAAGATGCACACCACATTTTCCTTTTGGTTCTTTTGGTGAGTGGACATGTTTTTATCTTCCTTTAGCATAGGAAGAAAATAGATAAAGGTTCAAAGTTCAGATAGGCATATTTTAGTGTCCCTTTTCTACTTCAATCTTGGAAGAATTTGGATAGTGATCTTAAAAGAGCTTTATGGGAACTTGACAACACAGACAGATTACTTTTTGCTGCAGTGGATTATAACCCCCACTAATCGATGGTCATATCTCAAGATACTTTAGGTTCAAGGTTTTCCATCCATATTGCCTGCAATAAAATTTCATGTTTCACAAACTAAATAAAAGGAGATAATTAAATATTTGGGGTTATCCTGTTTTTACTGCGATGAATGGTTGAACAGAAATGTTATGCCAGTAAAATGCACCCATAAATATATATAATATGCTAATGTTTAAAGATTTTGTGGGTCACGGGACAATATCATGGCTTCAAATTTAATTGTAAACTTCTTCCAACTTATCCACACAATATCTCTAATGAACAAATTTGCCAGTAGCATTCTTACACCTCAGTATACCCTTCTGTGTTATTTGCATTATGGCATACATATTGAAAATGCACCACACACACATTTGTTACTCTATAAGAATGTACTTACTTGTAAGTTTTTAAATATACTCTAAGCATTCAATATTCCCCATCCAGTGATGATGAGATGACCTAAAAGACCATATTATTATTGTTGTTATTTTACCAGTTAAAGTATGGTTTGGATGGACAGAGCCTAGACAATTGTACCACAATACATTTACTTGGCTTCACATTCACATATATTTGTGACATAATTTGCCAAGTGTGAAGAATTTGCTCAGCTGGGGATGATATCCCTGAGGGACACTCCCTGTCCAGATGCAATGATTTTATCCATCACCTCGCCTATGGAGAAAGACTTCACTAGCATATCTGGTGGTAGAATCCTCCTGCGACTAGAAGTCAGTTGCCACTTCACTCAGCATCAAGTTAACTGGATCACAGGGTTGTCACATCTCTGGGGAAGCAGAGAATTTGGGCGGGTTACCCTGGGAGGTAGCAAGATTTTCTTCTATATCTGTACTATTTTAAGGGTACATCAATTCATGAAGGGTAGCCATGGGACAGGATGAGGATGCTTCCCAATGAAGGATGAGATGTGTATAATCAGTTTGCACTAACCTGCCCTGTGATGTCATATGAGGGGGAAAATAAATGGAGGAGAGGGGCACACCTAAGATAGGTGTCATGCACAGTGACTGATTCTGGTTCAGACAAGGTCAAATTAAGGAAGCCACCCATTGAGGGGAACTTATTTTGAGGACAAAATGAGTTCCGCTCAAGCAGGTAAGAACAAATCAGCCTGCTCAGGCAGGGGAGAGAAAACTGGCCTCTATACCCTACTCTCCAATTCCCTCTATACTCTTTCCTCACCAGATGCCTGTTCATGCCTGCCTCTCCTCTGATTGCATGGGCAACACTTGAGTACTGAGTGTTGGCCACCTTATCCTGAACAGATTCTACATGGCAACCATAACAGCTACTATTACTAAAGAAAACACATTAAGTGTACTGTCATAGAATAGAATAGATATTAATAGTAAGAGCAAAGATGCACACTTTATGATTGAAAAGATTTTATAAAATCTTAAAACCAGAAAAAATAACATGTCATAATGATTTTAGAATACTCACTTAATATCTTCTATTGTTGCTCTCTTCATTGGATCAATTTGCAGCATATTGCACAGCAGATTGACAACAGGCTTATTCAAGTACTCAGGAATGGGGAATATACCAGCTGAAAGAAGGAATATTTTAATATTAATTGATTAGATGATGGCTAGGAAGAAAATATACATCACCAAGCATGTAATGATTTAGAATACTTACACTTGATTTTACGGAACAGTGAAGACACATGTTCATCATCAAATGGAAGTGTCCCGCAAAGTAAGGCATAGAGAATGACACCACATGACCAAATGTCAACTTCTGGACCTGCATACAGTTTTCCAGAAATCACTTCGGGGGCAGCATAATTGGGAGACCCACAGCTAGTCCTGAGAAACTCACCATCCATCATCATGTTTGAAAGACCTATGTGATCAAAAGTGAATTTTATATTGATTCATTAATCTCACATTCAAACACTTAGCAGACAAAATCATTTGAAAAAAATTTCTGTACCACTTGCATCCCACTTGGTACTATTCAATGTATTTCACAGTAAAGACACCAAAATACAAAGGTAAGATCACATAAAAATAACTGCATGAGTTTTTAAAATACATGTATTGCTGGTATTATGACTGTCCAGCTTTAACTATCTGCTAAGTAAAAAAGTGTATTATGACTTTCTGTTAGGTCCTTAGATACTGTTAAACCCAGTTTATTTAGTTTTAGGAGGCAACATTTATTAAAAGGAAAATTCAAAGCAATCTCTTCATGGGCCACCTTTCACAAAGACCCCTCCAAACTCTTTTCTGAGTCCACTGCATAGATGACATTTTTATTCTCTGGACAGATGGCTCTGAGCTCTTCAACAATTTCTTTTCGACCTTAAAATCTTCTTTCGCTGACATATTCACTTCTTCTATTTCAGACTCCATCATCGACTTTCTTGAAACAGACATCTCACTTCACAACAACAAGTTCACTATGTCAGTACATATCAAAGCCAGTAACCATCAGCAATACCTACACTTTACCAGTTGTCACCCTACTCACATCAAATGCTCAATTCCCAACTCTCTATCTGTAGACACCGAATTTGCAATACCACAGCCTCCCTCAACAAATACCTTCACAATCTATACAATGCACTTCACAAATGTGGTTACCTGTAAAAGCTCCTACAAAATAACATCAGCTCCTACAAAATAAAATCCGTCACTTCACCTGACCTCACACACCACAGAAAAACAACCCTATATCTGATGCAGGACTCAACCTTTGCACCACTTATTTCCCAGGATCCCACAGACTGGAAAACTTTCTTAATGAACCGTTTCCTATTTTACACCATAATGACACTACCTCATCTCTACTGCCCCAATCTCCTTCTCTTGCATACAGACTATCAAACTATCTCAGAAACATCCGAGATTCACCAACCCTTAGGTGCCCCCCTGACAAATTTCCTCATCGATCTCCTACTTGCAACTGCCCCTGATTTAAAACATGTTCGCTCATCAGGTCTGCTTCAGTTTTAGGAAAAAGAAAAAGTCACTGGGGGCCAGGTCTGGGGAATACGGTGGCTGCAGCATCATTAGTGTGTTGCTTTTGGCCAAAAATTTGCGCAGCAGTAACGATTTATGCGCGGGGGCGTAGTCATGGTGCAAAAGCCAATTTTTGTTCTCCCACAAATCCAGGCGTTTGTGACGGATTGCTTCGCACAAATTGCACATAACTTGCAGGTAATATTCCTTATTTACCATTCTACCCTGTGGTAAGAACTCATGATGCACCACACCCCTGCAATCGAAAAACTGCAAGCAAAACTTTCACATTCGGCCGAACTTGGCATGCTTTTTTCAGTCTTGGCTCGTGCTGCAGCTTCCATTGGGATGATTGAGCTTTAGTTCCCATGACCTAACCATAAACCCTCCATGATTCATCACCAGTTATGACCCTCTGGAGCAAATTTGACTTATCACGGACAGATTCCAACACCCTATTTGCAATGTTAATGCGTTGCTGTTTTTGGTCGAAATTGAGCAATTTTGGTACGAATTTAGGGGAGACCCATGTCATGCCCATTTCATTGGTAAAAATCGAATGGCACAAGCCAATTGATGTGTTTAGGTCCTCAGCAACTTCTCTATCAGTGATTCAACGATTGGCCAATAGTATTTTCTTAACTTCATCAATGTTTTCGTCTGTTATTGACGTGCTCGGGCATCTGGCATGCTCTTCGTCGTTCACATCTTCTCCCCCCTGAGAACATTTTACACCACCGATAAACGTTGCTTCAGTCCAAGGTAGCTCCTCCATATGCCACAGTCAACATTTGGAGTGCATCCGCATACTTGATTTTGATTTTCACACACAATTTGACAGATTCTTTGATCCATTTTTTGGAACAGGCAAAAATCAAAGACAAGCCAAAACACATCCAAGTAAAACAGCTGTCAAAAATTAACTGATCATTCAAAATAGTCGAACTTTTCAGTACAAGTGATAGACATAAGTACCAACATAACACCACAAAAAAATGGAAAATCAAATATACGCAACCTGTGGAAATTCAAAATTCGCGATACTTTTCGAACAGACCTCGTATGAGAGACTTATCTAGTAATTTCTATACCCCAATAGTTTAGTGTTCACTAATTTCTTCATCACCATCATTCCAGGTATGAATGACGAGCATCAAGGTCACTCTAGATGACACGAACATGCAAGGCAATATTCTGATTTACGGTTTGGAGAGATAAAGAAGGGTTTTTGAGAGAATTGAACATTCTTTTCTCATCGACCTTTTGTGCTTGCTAATGGCAACTAGGGAAAATAGGAGGAATGAATGCAGTTGTAATTTCAATTTTTATAAGATGCTGATCAGAGTTTCAATGCAATATTTCGAAGAAATGGTCTTGAATTTAGAGAGTGGGAAGCATTACAATGAAAACCATGAAAAATTTTAGCACAATTCACTCACCAAAATCAGCTATCTTCACATGAAGGTTTTGATCCAATAAAAGATTCTCAGGTTTCAGATCTCTATGGACAATCATATGCCGATGACAATAATCAACACCAGATATAATTTGCTGAAAGAATCGGCGTGCCTCATACTCCTTCAACTAAACCAGAAGAAAAGTTATTGATTATGCGAATCCTAAAGGAACCTAAAACTGGATAATAATTTAAATGTGGAAACCCATTTAAATACTCACTATATAAAGAGCTACAAAAATAAATTTAGTCCAAAAAACTGATTCTGTGAATGGATTAAATACTCAGCCAAAAGTTCACTAGCAAGAGTATTGTGTGTCAGTGTGTAATGTTGTCACCCCTTTAGTAGCAGTAAGATTCCACTGTAAGATTCTTTTCTTAGACACATTTCTTCATTATGAATCATGCATGGATAGAATCAGACATGATTATTGTCAACAACACCTTTTACCATTAACACCTGCATGTAACTTAGTAATTCTTGCAGGGTAAATATTATTTTTTTCAGTAGAAGTCTGATGTGATCACATGATATGATGCATATCTACAAAGCACCAGAGCACGGTGATAATTTCAGGCCTTGAACTTCAGGATCTGCTTGGGACTTTTATGTCTACACATATGATTGGAAATTTCTTCCAAAACAGGTTGGTGCCATCACAATAGAAGATTTCATCTGGAAGGAAACCCTGCTTTGCTCCAAGCGTCTTTAAATTCTCACCGAATTACTGTGGTTGCCACCGCAACATCTAATTCCAATTCTTCTCAGAGTCTCTTATTTCTTATGCACTTAACACAACTTGCTAGCCTTAAAATCCACACCTTAATTTTCCTTTATCCCCTCCAAGTAGCAATGCTACTACTTAAGAGTTAATTGCTTTGCAAGCATACAACGGTGATGTATTGAATAGCATCCCTCCTGGTCACGCACAAAAATTTTCTGTCTTCGCAAGTAGTTTATCATGCACCAGAGACAATTTTGTCATTGTGGGGGGCAGCTCAAAAGCTTCTATGAATTTCAGCTGCTTCTAACTGCCTTACTGATCAAATTCTGAATCCATTCTTCACATGTTCAAATCCAAAAAGTATGCGCAATGGCATAAACAAATTTTATAGTGAGAACTACAAAAACAATCAGTTGTGGAGAAGGATTAATGATCAGTCCAACTGAAAATGAGCACAGTGTGAGCCTACACATCACTCATTTTGGATTCCAAATAGTACTTGGCATACAGCAAATTCAAGTCCTACATTTTTGGGACTTTTTGGCGTATTTTCTCAAATATTCTGAATCCACAGTAATTTGACCTCACAGATCTGAAACAGGAATACATAGGGCTAACTCTAGGGGTGACCACTGATGAGTGATTACGATCACGCGACACACGATGAGTGGTCACTCAAAAGTCTTCCGAGAAAAAACTCGTTAACAGAAAAACTATGTAATCACCTTGAAACTTTAATGACTTTATTAACATTGACAACTGGATACATAAAACTATAATTTAATTTTTTTGAACTAAAAATCAATTTTCCATAAAGTCTGATGAATTTGGGATAGCTGTAATATTTTGGAAACAATTGCCTGGTATTTAACAAAGCTGGCTAATATGTACAGCATAGGAAAGTGCATGCTCAATGCTAAAATCTGATTCAGATTAACATACACTACTGAAAATGATCACATTACTGCTCCATTCCAATATTATAAACTGTAATTCCAAATTGTAAGTTATTGAGGTCAGTTTCAAATGCAAATTCATTTATCACGTTAAGGTTGCAATGATGACAGAAACCTGGCTAAACTGGGCAAAGAAGTGTGAAAAAGTACACATTACCTTGCCGTGTTTCACAATGTAATCAAAAAGTTCTCCACCTGAGACATATTCCATGATCATAAAAATATCTGTTGGCGTGCTGATGACCTGATACCTAAAAGTAAAATGATCAAGTATGTAAAAATTGGCAAAGATTACATTCATACTGAATTACAAAGAATAATTGCTGCACTGATTTTTACTACAAAGGTAAGTTTCTAAGTTTTCTAAGTTTCTGTGGTTACCCAAACACATATTACCACACTTTTAATTCTAATGACATTTCATACTATTGTTTGCTTTCCATAATGATAGATTGGATCATAAGTTCTTCATATCATATCCAATGCTTAACACTTTTGATTAAAAGGTGAGTAGTCAAACCTTCAAGGAATTCAACTAATCTTTACATTCAGATATATAAAGTAGCCGAAAGACATATTTTAATTTTCCTATTTACTCATATGATGAGGAAAGACTAGCTTTTTTTAATCAAGGCCAGCAGCAAAAGGACAGTTTCTTAATATTTTGATTCATCAGTTTTATCTGTGTTTTGGGGTTCAGCACTTAATTTCCTGCAGAATACTATCATTACACTGAGTATGAATAGTATAGAATGATCAAATACAATAATCTAATAATTTCATGATGCGACTCACTCTGGATAGATAAAATATAATTGGGGGTCGAGTTGGTGCGGTGGCTAACGTACGGGCTTCCCACCGAGAGGGTCCGGGTTCGAATCCCGGAGGCGACAGATATTTTTCAGTGGTATCCTGATCCCTACTTGAGGTGCTTTGTGGATGGCACTTTGAGTGAGTACGCCGTCCGTCGGATGGGACGTTAAGCTGCGGACCCCTTGGCGCCTTTTGTTAAGAGCAGGCTAATGCCGACGCCGGGTTTCTCTCCACCCTTCATCCTTTCCCATCCATCCCTAATGGCGCAAATGACCTGAGCTGTCGGTCACCTCCCCATCAATACTACTACTACTATAAAATATAATTTTACCATGTGAGCCTTTATATTTTGTACATATATAAAATAATGATAAAAGCACAATATTCCATAGTCATGAGCAATGAGTACTATAACTTGGAGAGAGTACTATAAAAAATGAGTACTATAACTTAGTAGTTGTAGTTTTTTCGGGAGGTGACCGACAGCTAAGGTCATTTGCGCTATTAGGGATGGATGGGAAAGGAAGGGTGAAGAGAAACCTGTGTTGGCATTGGCCTACTCTTGTCGAAAGGCACCAAGGGCTCAGGCAGTTTAACGTCCCATCCGACGGGCATCGTACTCACTCAAGGTTCTCTCCTAGACACTACAGATATTTCTCAGTTGTACCCTGATCCCTACTTGAGGTGCTTTGTGGATGGCACTTTGAGTGAGTACGCCGTCCGTCGGATGGGACGTTAAGCTGCGGACCCCTTGGCGCCTTTTGTTAAGAGCAGGCTAATGCTGACGCCGGGTTTCTCTCCACCCTTCATCCTTTCCCATCCATCCCTAATGGCGCAAATGACCTGAGCTGTCGGTCACCTCCCCATCAATACTACTACTACTATAAAATATAATTTTACCATGTGAGCCTTTATATTTTGTACATATATAAAATAATGATAAAAGCACAATATTCCATAGTCATGAGCAATGAGTACTATAACTTGGAGAGAGTACTATAAAAAATGAGTACTATAACTTAGTAGTTGTAGTTTTTTCGGGAGGTGACCGACAGCTAAGGTCATTTGCGCTATTAGGGATGGATGGGAAAGGAAGGGTGAAGAGAAACCTGTGTTGGCATTGGCCTACTCTTGTCGAAAGGCACCAAGGGCTCAGGCAGTTTAACGTCCCATCCGACGGGCATCGTACTCACTCAAGGTTCTCTCCTAGACACTACAGATATTTCTCAGTTGTACCCTGATCCCTACTTAAGGTGCTTTGTGGAGAGCACTTTGAGTGAGTACACCATCCATCAGATGGGACATTATACTGTAGACCTCTTGTATTAAAAGCAGGCTAATGCCAACACTGGGTCTTCCTCCACCCTTCCTCTTTTCCCATCCATTCCTATTGGTGCAACTGACCTTAGCTGTCAGTATTACTAGCATTAGATCATATTCCATTTACAGGTAGTGTAAATTGTTGTATGTAATGTTTTCCGCTGCAGTAGGTATGATTTATGGAAGTAAAAAGAACCCCAAATTGGTTTTTTCAGAAGTTCAGCCTTTACAGACATAGGTATCTTGCATTTTGACAATGTAAATATTCCACAAATATGCACCATGTGAATTGTTAAATGATAAAGCACGTTGTGTTTATTCTTCAAATAAAATAGTCAGTGCATTCTCAGACAACTGCAATCCACTAACAGGAATTTTGATGCACATACTTAAAGCTTACTTTGAACACTAGCAAGAGATTAACATATTTTTAAGAAATCAATTTAGAGCCCAATAAATATGTGCACTGCGTGAGTGCACCAAGTGTTCAAAGGTGCAGAACAAAGAAAATCTATGTTTTTCTTTCATTTTGAAGCAGATAGATAAATCATGGTTTGTGAGGCATGTGGCTGGGACATAAAGATGGCATGACGTGAAGGCAGGTTAAACTTATACGCAGTTCATTGAAAGCATTGGGCCTTATCAGTGTATCTAATTATTCCAAACACAAAAAGCTAATTTCATTACTTTAGTGTTTCCTTTTATCTGAAAAATTTCTGGGATACAAAACTTACAAAATCATAATATCCTCTTTGGAATGTGCTCGCTACATTTTTTTGATTACACAACTTATATGGATAATTGGCCAATTTACTTATCAGCATATCTCTCCCATACATACAACACCATAAGAATGAGGACAGAGTTAACCATTGAAATTTTGGCAGCAAATCAAACCTGAGCTTTTTATCCATTCCAAAATATTATGCATAATTTGACAGTGTTTTAGATACTGACAGATATATAATATTTACAATATTCCTGCATATTATGAGCCTTATTTGCCAGAAAATACACTATCATGGAGAAACTAGAATAAATTGCCACAACAATATTGTTAATAAAATAATCATATGACCTAACGAAGGATAAAATGGAAACAGTATGAGTGTGAAAAATGTAACAACTGGTTATACTTACATTGACATGATTTTCACACACATTGATATAACCTGCTTCCATCCAAGCATCTCTCTGTATTCAGTAGATTGGAAAAATACAAAATTCATACCTTTTTGATTTGATATGTTTTCAAATGAAATTGTGGAAAAATAGAAATTTTCCAGACATTAGTAAATTAGCACTCATGGCACTATGTTGTGACATCATAGTACTTTCATGATGTGAGGCGTATTTTTAGCATATGAAACATGGTGGATTCTATTCTAGTCAACTCTTTAGGACAACATGTACTAGAGTACCTACCAGACTAATGGACATTAACTGCACAATAATACTGCAATATTTTTTGACAAAAACATTCAACTCATGGCGTACACACAGAAATTAACACCTATCGCCTATCCCACAACATTTTTACATAATGCTTAATGGCTGTATCAAAATAGTACACTGAATCCAAAGATATTGATCAAGAAACTGTATGGTCTACAAAAGTCAATATTAGTTTATAATTTTGAAAAATGACTACATTTTGCATTTCCAGGTACTTACAGTTTTATGATGTGAGGATGTCGAAACAGCTTAAGATTTTGTATTTCTCTCCTTATCTTCCCAACAACATCCAAACTTTTTATTTTCTGTCTATTTAGTATCTTAACAGCCACCTTATGTTTTGTTTTCTGATGTTCCCCAACTGCAACATACATAATGGATTAATGACAGAAATCAGAATCACTTTCACGAAACAAAACAAAAACTTGAAATTATTCTGAATTTGTAACTGCAGTTAATAGTATGGTTTTTAATTATTTGTTTTCCATAAAAAATTAAACTAAATTTAAATTGAGCACTAAAACACAACAAAATAAATAATTAAAGAATTGGAATAATAAACTTGCCAGGGGTGCTAATTTATTACCCCAATTGTACACATGTCTATATCCATCAAAGTAGTCATTTATTTTCGACGATATGCATAAATTGGAGGCATTGAGTAAGGATGCTAAGAAAAGACTTGTTATATTTTGATATGGAGCATCATTTTGTATGGTGAGGGATCATGGTCATTGTAGCAAGATGATATATGTGAGATGTGGGTGAAAAGATGGAGAGAAAGGTTAAATAGATAGAAAAGAAAACAAACAAGACAGTCAGTACAAGGCAAAGAATGGTGGGAGAGGACAGGAGGAAGGAAAGATGGACGCAGACCATTTTAATTGGCAATTGGATGTTGAAGACTGTCATAGACAGGAAAGCATTATTAAGGTGAGGAGGGGGCAGGAATAGGATAGGGCTGTTGGATGGAATGAAGGGAGGAAGGAAATATACGGAGATGAAGAGGTGGTTAATACAATGTTGCACTTCAGGTTGTGCTTTGTTAGGAGAGGCAAGGGAGTATAGTATTGTCTGAAGACAACAAACACGGATGGAGAACCAGGAAATGCAGAGACAAGGAGTGCATTGTTGCAAATGCAACAGAGGTTCTGCCCATCCAAATCTATCTAAACTGGTACAATACCAATAATAATAATAATACATATTTCTTCATTTAGGCCCTCAAAATGTAAATTTGAGGTAATATTGTTAATGATTTTGAAGACCTATATTCTCAGTCATGTGTAATGAGCTTAACCACTTGAGTCTTAAGGCACAAATCATAGCCTCTAAAATTTTGTTTTTGAATAAAAATTTATTGATCAGAATATTTAATTGAATAATTTTTCAAATAATAAAATTGAAAATTTATCTCCAACAAGTTAAGGCAATATGATTTGGTACATTAAATAATCATTCATTTTAAGATTTTCCTAAAATTGTGCATTGAGAGTTAAATAAATATGAAGTATCTATGAAACATGTACAAGGTGCCGCCACAGAACTTCCTTTTTTAAAGGGGATTTGTTTTATAAAAAAGGAAGTTATGTTGCCGTAACCTGTACAAGATGAATGTGAAAAACAATGAACATTTATCACTTCATGTATCTCATAACTTAAAATCCATCCCTCATAAAGTACTACCTTATGCTTTTTCAATTGTTTAGACTCCAAAGGAAATATGGTCATAAATTCATTCAAGCTACAAAAGGAACTACATCAAAATTACAAATTTTAAAGGGCATATTTAGCCTACTGTAAAAAAAAAAATATATATATATTACTTCAAGTAACTGTAAAAGATGAAATGGTTATATGCTATCCCCCAGTACCAAATATTATTATTAGTTCTACTAGTTAAGTTAGGTTTTAGATTGACACACACTATGCAACAGTAAAATGATATATTTCCTTGCCTCTCATAAAAAAAAAACATCCAACAATCAACACAGAAATAAACACTTCTTAAATTTCACACACTTTCTGCCTCATTTCATAAAAACATGCTTATTCTTTGCTACCCCTTCCTGGCTTGCCTAGCATTCTCCCTCTCTGTCTTCAACACAGCATTGACAATCAATATGCTCCTATTGATATATCTTTCAACAGACTCCTTTCTTCCCCCACTGTGCCTAGCACTTCTTTGCTGCATTTCTTTCTGTCCATTACACCTTTTCCTATTTTCTCTGCACCCATATCTCTCCAAATTTTTTTGCCGGCCCCGGTGGCGGCGGGGTAACGTCCTCGTCTACCAACTGAGAGGTCACGGGTTCGATTCCCGTCTGGGTGGATTTTTCTCCATCCAGGGCTTGGCTGTATGTAATTGTCTTCAATGTAATGTATGTGATGTAAGGGTTAGGTGGAAGAAGGGACTATTTAGTCTCAACCTCGCCCAATTAAGTCGATAATAAATAAATATCTCAAAAGTCTCCAACATATATGTATCATCTTGCTACAATGACCATGTTTCCTCACCATTTAAATCAAAAATAAATATTTAAAAATAAAAATCAAAAGATCAAGGAGTCTTTTCTTAAAATCCTTACTTAATGTTCCTGGCATCTATGCCGTCCTCCTTGGGAAAGCTTTGTCATCTAATTCAATTCTTCTCTGTCCCTACTACTTTGACCATTTCGGTCCAAAAAACTTCCCTGATAAAAACTTCCATCCGCTCTAGTTTATGAAATCCTTTTTAAAACATTCAAATTAAGTTTACTCTCTCCAGAAACTTCCATAACCTCTGTTTTTTTACACTCACTCTCAAACCATATCTATTGCACTGATTTTCAAATGCACACAACCCATTGGCTGACTGACAAACTAAAGCTTGATAACTCAGAAACCTGAACGAATTTATGAATTCTCCACAGACTTTCATTCCTATTTCCAGTTCCTCCTATGTCTCTTCAATCATTTCCTCCAGGTATTTTTAGAAGAGCACAGGTAATATTGGCCACCACTCTCTTATTCTTCTTCCTGATACTATTCATCTTGACTCATCATCCACCACTCGTACCTTGAGACCAGATTGTGGACAGGTCGCTCACACCTCTCCATTTTCTGCAATATATTTATTCATTACAGTCCATTCAGTCCTATCAAATGCTCACTTCCATTCAGAGTTTCCTGTGCATAAATCAACATTGCAAACACGTAGTCACTTAATAGACACTAAGCATGAAGTTTTGGTTCATTTTAATCAGTTCTATTGACAGTACAACTCTTGAAAAACCTGTAAAATCAGCTGGCTATCTTTTTTTATGTTCGCAATGTGAACTATATTACCCCTGAGCCACGTTTTCCATAGTCGATTGACTGGTTCATTGCTCCATTAATTGAAGCCTCTTTTATTTAAATAATAACCCAATGGATTGGCTGCATCAATAATGGAAATAGATAAATGGGATGATACATTGAGTACACATTACTGTTGATTTTTTGAAGGATATACTTGCCCACTACTAACAATTAAATTCTTGAAAATTGATCATATTAAGAAAATAAGTTTATTTCAAATTTAAATGAGTAGAGAGTACCGTTTTGACAATTAGGAACACTAACAAGTCATGAGAAGTAAGTACAGCGTAGTTTCCCATATCTAACAAATCTCGACCTAACTTTAAATGAATTCAAAGACAGAAATTACCATTTAAGATTATATTATGAAGGGGTTACAAATAAATGAATTCATGACATTAGAAGCATTGACCCGTAAAACCACACACTGATATTCTCAGGGTATAAAGAATTACAAATGGGCATAAAAGGAATACAAAGATGTATCTTCTAGCTAATGGTGAACATATTGAGATGGTGTCCTCAAAATTACAATGAAAATTTGAAATTTTCGTACTTGTTTCCAAATATACCTAAATAAATTGTGTAACTGATAGACAAAATAACCAAGGGGTGCCAATTCTTATAAATACCATAACATGCATTATTATACAGTTGGCGAAACGATAAGAGAAAACAATTACCATTCAATAATTTCTTAAATAGAAGTTAACCATGCAAATGATCATCTAAATGTATAATAACCAAAGTTAACCCACCTCGTTCCTATGGTCACGTAATAAAAATATATAACGG